>JAWPHD010003737.1:0-207685 GCA_037043455.1 Cyrtodaria siliqua | reverse complement strand
ACATGTACATGTATATTTACTTCTCCCATCAATATAAGTATACTCGAGTGTCACAACATGAGTAGAACGTCTTGTTCGCCAACCTAATTGGATACTATATGTATATCAAGGGAGGTAAAAACAAACACCCAAATTATTGAGCAAAAGTGCCTCAGACCCACTCGTGTAGACCACTGCGACCTCGCGCCAAGGAAAGAACGGACAAAACAACAGTTTGGACTCACCCTACCCTTGTCGTGTCTTGACTTCCAAGCTGTGGCCGTGATCGTCGACAGTCGCCTTGATGGATCAGAGGGTGGTACACAATTCTAAAATAATAAGTAGAGATTTAGTATATCATCATAAAGATCACTTATTGATTCTTTCCCTCCGTAGTCGCCAAAAATCCCACTACTCTGAAACCAGTTGTCACAGGATGACCTTAGTGGTTGGGCTAACTCAGGAAAGAATCAATGACGGTGAATGCATTTACATAAGTGTAATGCAACTTTTAAAATATGTTTAATATATATACAATTATCTAAAAAAAACAAGCGAATACACAAATGAACTATGAAAAGAATGTTCTCCTGAACGTTTAAGACGTTCTTAGTATTGTTATAAATACTGAATGTCTAAGACACTAAAGTGTTGTTAAAGCTATAACAATGTTGATCTAGCGCGATAACAGTGATGCGCGAGAGCTCATGAAGATGATGATGCGCGAATTCAATGGATGATTGTCATCAAATGCCTTCTGTAAGGGTTGATGACGCGATGCAATGATAGTTAATCTCCACTGAGATTGTGAATGATATTCCTCCAGTGAGGACTGGTAACGGGCCCACCTTGTGTCCCGGGGGTTGTCGTTAGTAAACCCTGGCTGCGCAGGTACGGGGACCGTCTCCACCGCTTGTAACGTTAGTCGTGGAAGCTTAGCTCCACTCCTGGATATCCAAACCTAGATGGCTTACTCCAACCCTGGATGGCTTATATCCTGGATGGCTTAGGCTGTAATTATACATACGTTTTAGATGTCGGTTGACAAACATAACAATCTTGCATAATTACCATTACCCAAACAAATCATTATTCAATCAATATATGTAAGCTGTACTAATGATGAGTAGCAATGTATACATATTCTACAACGCCATGTATACGCTATGTACGTCGCTGTTAATCAATGCCCCTAATACATGTAATATAAACATGATCAAATTACTCATATATTACACTCACTGAGTTATGCATGCACGCAATGTTAACAATCGTGTATTACAATCACTGAGTTATACGCCAACGTTAACTAATGCACCTATTATCCACTGTTATCAAATTAATATTGTTTTACAATTAATGATCAATTACAATAATTACTTCTAATAAAGTAACTTCAAAATCATATGCTAGTCTAAAGTTATGTTTGAGAAACATTAATGCTAACCGGATGTCGTAACCGCCAATCAAGATGGCGCCGCCCACTGAATACAAATATACGATAAAAGTTTAATAAAATTACTAACCACATGTTGCCTGTGAAATTTGCCGTCCAATCTCTGTTCCAACAAAGTACTATCGATGATCCCCGCGATAGCTAGAAGACAATGGGTTTTATAGCAAACATTACGCCCAAATCATTATTTGCCCCGTTCAGTCCGTGACAAACGTGGCTAAATCTACAGTATTGAATCTACACGCGAGGCCCTTATACAATTTTTCCGTTTAAGGAAAATATACCTATACGTTTACATGCATTAGCACAAAACTAAACTTATGACACGGCCTCTCTGGCGGCCACTTAAAATGTGCACGCTTTTACGTGTTACATGAATAGATCATGAATATTGTGAAATTGTTTCAACTCGAACAATAGATTTTGGGTGTAACCGATAACAAGAGCTATATACGACCAGTACGCTCTACCCGTGACATTTTGTGACAAAAGGCTACAACTCGACTTGAGATTTGATCAGTCGTGTCATTTTCCTATATTCATGCATTTGAACATGTACAATTCCAAGTGTTTTTTGGCGCCATATTGACCAACATTCACCAGAACTACCAGAGGCAGAAACAAATGAGAGAAGACTAAATTATTGAATTTGACTGGACTATTGGTGAATAGTTGGTTGACATCATGTTCAAAGAGCCTGACACTGAAAAGGAAGCGATAATGAGCGGGGAAATATGGAGGCCAACAACCTGACTGATATTGAGTTTGAAGGAAGTGATGACGATGAATAGAGGAATCGTTAGCTCATCTGATGTAATATAATTATTTCCATGAAAATGCATTGTTACCTATATATTTAAATGTGTACATGTATTGTTGCATGTGTCTCGGAATGTACACGCATTGCTGTATGTTTATTATTGATTTGTCATTGAAAAAAGTTAAAAATAGTATATATGTAAATATGTTTACAATGTATGCAAATCAGTTATGCAAATTCAGTTATGATGAAATTTGGACGGTTTTCATTGAACTATTTTATGCAAATTCATTTGTGATGAAATTTGGACTGTTTTCATTGGACAGGTTTGGTGGGGAGGCTTTTGGAGCAGTCTTTGGGAGCTATATAAACGGGCTAGCTCTGGGAGAAGCCCAGCAGTTGAGTTCTATTTAGATCAATTTGAGTATTCTTCATTAAATTTAATTTAAATTTGGATGCTTTTAGAAAATATAGTTGTGAGAGGATTTAATACATATTGTGCTCATTCCTAATAACAGTGAAGTTGGATATTTGGACTAAATCGGAAATATTGGAAATTAATTTAGACTAAGGACAATTAACATTTGAATTATAGAGACACTTACTGTTTTGGATTAAAGAGACATTTAATGTTTTGGATTAAAAAGACACTTGCTAATGTCAATTAAAGGAACATTGGATGATTTTATTTGGATTTAATTCAAAAATTGGATATTTATGAAAAACTGGATTTGTGTATTCTGTAAGTGAATGTTTTAGGTAAATAAATGTGTTATATTTTTTGTGTGACTGGTTTTGCTTCCTTTCTTGATACATTTTACTCGTAACAGCATGCTGTCTCCTAGAGTTACATTGTTAGTAACGTAAGTAAGGTTTAATACATTTTGTGAATATGTTGAAATTGCTTAATTTGGTATATTTTATTAATATATCAATACATAAGCAGTTAGAATTTGGCATATAATTTGCTATTTTTCTTTGAATTTGGTAACGTAAAAAATACGGAAGAATCGTGTAAATTATATGCAAACTTCATTTCGTTCACTGCTTGCCTAAGTCTAAACAGTATATAATGGAAAATGAGAACAGCTTTGTATTCATTCATTCATTCATTTGTGCGCACAATATGACCTATTTATTTGTCGACGTGCCGTAAAGCAAAATGCATTCATTGTATATGATACTTAAATATTTAAATAAATGGTGTAAACTTAATTGCTAACGTACGTAACGTTTAATACATGAAGTAAAACATATTAACAATTGACATAATGTAATGTCTTTTAAAACTTTGTTGTTACAATTGATGATGTCTAGAGGAATACTGCAATAACATCCTTATTAGTTAATTGGCTGATTTTTCTAAATTTCTGGTAACACACGGAAAATTATTATTAATTATTTAAAAAAAAACACACAATGTAACGGACAATACAATAAGCAAACATTGTTCATATCAGGAATACGTATGTCTGTAATAACCTATGATGTTTGAATAACTTTCTGATATAAAATATTTAATGTTCTTAATTTCTTAAACCAAACACCATCATTCAACAAGGTAACGTAAATTATGGTAACGTAGGCTTGGTATCCAAGGTATAAACATTAAGTGAAACAAAAAATAATAATTTAAAAGCATAAATAATATTCAAAATGAATACAATCAATTATTTCTAAAGAAATTGTGCAATAAAGTTTTAATAGTTTATTGGATGATGTGTTCTAATTTCTGTTAACATACGGAAAATAGAAAATGATTTAAAAACACACAATGTAACGGACATTACAAGAACCAAACATTATTAACATCATGGACACGTATTTCTGGGATATCTGTGAGGTTTGGAATATTGTTTGGATGTAACATCATTGGTGTTCTTAATGTTTTAAGTTAATACCTTATTTTAAAAAGATTACGTAAATTATGGTAACGTAGGTTTAGTAACGCAGGTATACATGGTATAAAAGTAAGTGAAACGAAAGTATGTTTTATAAAAAGCATGAATAATGAAGACAATGTGAAATACAAACTCCTGCTTCCATACCATTTTAGGCAGTAAAATTATTTATTTATAGGTAACGTATTCTAGACTCTGTAACATGATAACGCCCCGACGCTCAGATGGCAGACAAGTTGCAAAATACTACAAACATAATGGGTTTTCAGATAAATATAGTCTACAAAATTCCCCTGGGGTAGGGGACGGGGGTTTGCCATATTAGCTCACGGCCTATATGCTGTTTGTTTACCAGGCAGATGTTTTATGATGTAGAGATGCAGTTTGTCAGAGTGTGCTGAAACCTTCCATTATAGAAAGTGGATGCAACCATTTGATTAGTCTAGATCATTGCGACGCTTGCTTGTGTTCAAGACAAACGTCTAGAACTGTTCTTCTTAAAATAATGTTTGACGCGGCAGCCATTCTACCGAGATTCTGGTATCGCTTCAGATTGGCTGAAACAGACGCACCTTCTATCCAATATATACAGAAAGACAATAACTTAATCAATGAACAAAGAGGGGAACTTCGTCATTATATCGACGAACTACATGGTGATGGTCAAATATATTTTAATAAAAATAACAAATTACAGACACGCTTCCGGTTTCAAATTTGTTTCTTCACAAAGGGGCAAGACGTTTGTAGTTTCAATCAAGCGTCGAAGGTGATCAAGATTACCGTTTGATTAGTGGTGTCAGACCGGTGAAAATCAGCCCATTGAACACAATGCAATATAGACTATATTTAGAGATCAGTCACAAGTTCCACAACATTCGTTCGCTTAAATACACTTTTATTTTGTGAATTAAACACATTTGGCTAGCAAACGGTCCTATATCTGGATTAAAACACCGTTTTTTCAACATTTCGCGTCATTCATTCACACTGTGCGTATTTTGAAATAAACATCTGTCAAAACCACATCTCTACCTAACCTATGTGCTCATACTCTCCAAAGAAATAATCCTGACAATTACAATAACATACTTAATATTCATGACAACAGACATAATACTTTAACATCAGGTTAGATTTAACAATGAAATAAAAACTAATCTTGGGAAAAACACATGCAAACTACAAACTTTGGATTTGTTAAAGGAACTTATTTTAGCACCCTACGACCCGGAAGTACTTCCTGACTGGTCTGACACCTAGTGTGTCTCTTACTATACCTAAGCAGTATTTCACCTGAAGGTGTTCTGTACTTGGATGTTCTCATTAGTCTCCCTATGTCTATATCTACGTATCGGTGAATAACACCCCACTACATTACGATAAGCACACATTAGATATGTCATTTCCGGAAATAACACATCCGCAATACTTTATTAGGTGGTGAGATACAAATAAACTACGTTAATGCAAAGCTTACGCAGATTTACTTCAGAATCAAAACATTACGTTAGGACGATCTTCAAAATATATGGTCGGATCTGTCTGGCGAAATGCACAGGCATATTATTCTCATGTGAATATATGACATGACTGCTGTTACGATTTCCTTTCGTACAATCAATTTGAATCAATAACCTGTCGTGACTCCAATTTTTACATCCTCCATATTTTTAACGAGTTTCTATTTCGAGACATCCGTGTTCGTGTTGACGGTTACATGATATAGTTAATGTAGCGAATGTAATGTTTCCCATAACACCAAGAAAATGAAAAATGACAAATAAAATCTCCCAATAAGAGCCTGCATCACTATCATTTTTGTGGCGGCGTGCCGTTAAATTCCAATTTGGCTAAACTCCGACTTCATTCCGTCCGTTAAACTTTTTTAATTATTTACTTCTAATTTCGTGCCTTTGATGCGAACGTAAACTGCTCGGTCCCGTGTATCATCTGAGCACATTAAAGAACCATCGGAATAAATTCGTTAGGAAGTGTAGGGCAGGTTCTCGGATTTCTATTCAGCATTGCCTCTCTATGGGCGACTCTAAATAACCTATATAGTGTTGATGAGCCGTTAAAAACATTCAATTCAACTCCGCCCTCTCCCCTCCTCAACAAACACACAAATTCCAATTCCACCCTCCTTGGTGATTTGCATTTCGCAAAAAGTAATATTTACATACATGCAGTCAAACAAATTGTTTTAATTTCAAAAGTTAGTGCTAAAATCATGTAAAACCATGTAAAAATACATAAAAATCAAATCACACGAATCGTCTCCATGGCCGACGTTGCGTTGTAAACCTTCGCCTCTCACCGCTGCGGGTTCGAATCCCACTGGGAGCTTGACATGTAAGTGAGGAAGTATCGATTCTTACGGATGGCGGGAGGTTCTGGTTACTGGTTCTACCCAGGAAAAGTGGGTGATCAGCCTCCACCACAAAAAAATCGTCCGTCATATATAACTTTACATGTGTTGAAAATGACGTCAAACACCATACAAACAAAACAAGCCAACTTTTTTAAAACGCAGTCGTCAAAAGGCCCCATGTAATAAATGAATTAATTATTGATTGATTGATTGATTTATTTATTTATTTATTGATTGATTGATTGATTGATTGATTGATTGATTGATTGATTGATTGATTGATTGATCGATCGATTGAGCGAGCGAGCGATCGAGCGAGCGATCGAGCGAGACAGTCAGTCAGTGAGTCAGTCAGTCAGTCGGTCAGTCAGTGAATAATTAATAGTGTTTTAAGGCCCCGTGTAATGAATGAATGAATTAATTAATTAATTAACACATAAGTAGGTCATTTTGAGCGCAAAACCCATGGCAGCAAAGACAAAGAAGTAAATATAAAGAAATGACATTCATGTCAATAACAAACGATGTATTAGTTAGAGGCTACGAAGTGAAATTTTAACAATTAAGAAACCCTAAGGGAAGGAGCGCAGCGACTGACCGGGGTTTCTTAATTGTTAAAATTTCACTTCTTAGCCTCTAACTGTATTTATAGTAACACGTGTTATTTGCAACAAAGCATTCACGCGAATCCGCTAACGGTCAGCCGTGCTGCCGCTAGGATTTTCACTGTATGTGTTTGTGTTGGTAAAAATAGACAGAAATGGTAAAAATAAAAAGGTATTACAGCTTGTTATCCAGTTCCTGTTTCACATTCACCAGTAATGTATATAGTGACGTGTAAGGCAAATAGTGTATATAGGGACTTGTAAGGCAAATAGTGTCTATAGTGACGTGTAAGGCAAATAATGTATATAGTGACATGTAAGGCAAATAATGTATATAGTGACGTGTAAGGCAAATAGTGTATATAGTGACGTGTAAGGCAAATAGTGTATATAGTGACGTGTAAGGCAAATAATGTATATAGTGACGTGTAAGGCAAATAATGTATATAGTGACATGTAAGGCAAATAGTGTATATAGTGACGTGTAAAGCAAATAGTGTATATAGTGACGTGTAAGGCAAATAATGTATATATAGTGACGTGTAAGGCAAATAGTGTATATAGTGACGTGTACGGCAAATAATGTTTATAGTGACGTGTAAGGCAAATAGTGTATATAGTGACGTGTAAGGCAAATAGTGTATATAGTGACGTGTAAGGCAAATAGTGTATATAGTGACATGTAAGGCAAATAATGTATATAGTGACGTGTAAGGCAAATAATGTATATAGTGACGTGTAAGGCAAATAATGTATATAGTGACGTGTAAGGCAAATGATGTATATAGTGACATGTAAGGCAAATAATGTATATAGTGACATGTAAGGCAAATAATGTATATAGTGACGTGTAAGGCAAATAATGTATACAGTGACGTGTAAGGCAAATAATGTTTTAACCTTAAGAAGACCCGCCTTATTTTTAATTGTATATTTAAAGGACTAGGTACGATAAGGCAATCTCCACGCAGAGTTATCGTTCCTTGCACTCACATATATCTCTGCTAACTACTAAATTACAAGATTTTGGTAAAACCTGTTAAATTGGAATATGTTTGCCTGAAACTAGTTTATTTCTTGTGTAAATATAATTTTCAGAATATCTGCAGATTGGATATTGCATGATTTGAAATAATACATGAAAATAATTTAGTTTAATCGGGACTATTTTACTACAAAACTAATACGTACTTAGTTCTTCTCAATCGATACGCATAAGTAAACATTTCAAAGCGAAGCTCGATAGCAGAAAATTACTAAAAAAATCATAGGAAAAAAAATGAAATTATTTGATATAGGTCTATATTTTATCTTTGCAGATCACGCAAAACGATTTATTATAAACACTGTCATAACTGTTTTGAATAATCACGTGACCTAACCGTTCGTCCTACTTCCTTTGACGTTGACAGAGTCAAATGAGGAACGAGTGTACTCTGGGTAGTGATTGATGATAAAGGGGCAAAACTGGCCCCCAATATTGACATTTTAATGCACAAGTTTTGAATATCTAGTTTAGCTACAAATGAACTGAATCACTATTAAAACTCATGACAAGTACGTTTGAATGCTCTAAATGAGTTTAAGAACCTCACAAACAAGGCCTTTTCTTTCAAAATATGACATTTTTGTTCATTTTCAGAAGTTTTCAATCCGTTTTTGGTCTTGGAAATACAGAGCGCACCATCGAGCACAGCTGATTTGTTGTTGAAACATGTACTTGATAGGGATGCATATTCAGCCAAAAAACAGTTTGTGCTCGGAGGAGCGCTCTATATTTTTAGGATCAAAATCTTGCCCAGAAAGGTCCAAAATCTACAAATATAACACAATTACCAAAAATGCCATTGTAGAGACCCTCTTAATTCTTCTAGATAAGTAAAATAAAAAAAATACATTTCGAAGATAGAATATGATCAATTTACTTCAACATGCAGATTATTTGTAAATATTATTTTTTGCATTTTGAACTTATTGGGGGCCAAAATACCCCCTTATCATACCTTGTCCTTTGTCAAAATAATAATGTCAAAATATATACATTAAAACAATATAATCATAACATATAATGTTACACTGCGTGCCTACTATGATTAACATTCATAGTGAGGACAAAAATTCACACGTGTGCCATTTTATTAGTGTACAATGGTTAACAATTAGTGTGCTAAATATCGATCACAATTATTTCATAAAATGAAAATAAGATATAACAGCTAAATTAAATTCCAGTTGATTCACATGATGACAACCTTAAACGTTATTGTTTTCTAACTGATTGGAACTTATAGATTGGAGAAAACTCTCTCTCCCCCTCTCTCTCTCTCTCTCTCTCTCTCTCTCTCTCTCTCTCTATCTCTCTCATATGTTGTGTTCACTATTCATCTTTCTCTCCTTCAATGTATTATTTGCCATTGTAATTTATTTCACTCAGCCATAAGCATTTGCAATTTCAAGATGTTAACTGGGAAGGGTTTAAACTAATGTTGGTAGAACTTGTTACCCGACCCATTTTTCTATTGTATATGTGTGGATATTATTCTGTATGTAAAATTAGTGCCAATAAAATATGTTTAAATCAGAACCTTAAACGTATATGTGTGAGACAGCTGTGTAAATCACAGTCCGAAATATTTCTGTGTATAGTGCCTATTCACAACAAAAAAAATAACATACACATATGTATAAGTTTCCTAAGGTAAATGAGTGAATCAATACCATATACATAAAAGTAGTCGAACCAGAATGTGTTTTCAGACGTTTTAACACAGCCAAATTCTACGGATTTCTTAACCATGTAACAGAGGCAATTTTTATTATTGTATTACTGTAATTGCAACCTAATCCCAATGTGTACGCTCTGTGTCTGTGAGGCTTTGACACATATGTACTGGATGTAATTGCTTGCCTGTAGGCACCGAATCTTAAATATGCATCAGGCTCACGGCGTGTTCAATTTGGCGCTTAATAGGTTTGCTAGAGTAAGAGTCTTCATCATCTCTGACAAATGATCCCACTCTCTTGATAACATCATAATCAAAATAAATGTTTACAGAATGTGACGACGTGCTTAGAGCATAAACAGGAGAATGGACCGTGCATATAGATAAATTGGATTGTATAGTCGCATCAACAGCTAAGGTCATATGGCGACTTTCCAGCTTCCACTGGTTGAGGAAGACCCCATGTGCCCCTCCTGGCAATTTTCGTGCACGGGCGGGCACCTGGGTAGAACCACCGACGTTCCGCAAGCCAACTGGATAGCTTCCTCACATAAAGATTCCTAGGCATATAGATAAAGACAACTACACAGCGTATACATAGTTGGAGTTAGGACATCTTGTAATGAAATATCTACATCAAATAAAAGTAGGTCTAACAGGAAATGTAGCTTCCACAGAACAGTCAATCAAAACACGCATTAAAACAAGCAACTCTTACAACGTTAATATGAAGCAAGGTATGTGACATCCCAACCATAAACGGGTTGACAATAGGGCTATGGATCGGTCAGTGGCAAAAAGGCCGCTGGCGGAGGTTTAAACAAGGTTCTAAGGTGCACCAAACCTCACTGTTACCCTATTGTCATCCCTATAAAATGGGACAGTGTAAATAAAGATTTCACCGTCAGGTAATATTCTTTAACAAACAAGCCAGCATTAAATAGGTAATACAAGTATAACACATAGATGATCATGTATATATGAATATTATTTTATACTGTAAGTACAATATACACATAATATAAAGCAGTTTGTACAGCAGATGAATAGATGAGCACCGAATATATTCCGGTTGTTCATGTTAAGACATTCCATACTTTCCTCTTTAATTGCCCGAGAACCGGTCATACTGGGGACTCTGAGAAGACGTCTACTAAATCCTGAAAAAATATGGTAATATTGTTATATACAAAATATTCTTGAAATATAAAATATAATATGCAGACGAAAGTGTTCTTTTATTGTAATAGTCAGTATTAATTTAGTGATGTTGATGCTTTTTATTTTGTAATGGCAGTTTGTTTAGTCATTTGTGGCGGCCACAAAATGTTTTCGCGCGCTATGAATATATGTAGTGTTTTAACTTGAAAGTAATTCGGAATCATCGAGACAGATTACAGTGCTACGTGTGTGAGAGATGTTGCATACTCCATTACCAACTACATTACATACACCAGTCTCTATAAGGAACAGATTCCGTGAAACCACGTTGGTTTGCTTTTTCTATTGCCTTTGTTCGTTGCGTCCAAATGATCCCTTGTTCAGTATACCTTTGCATTAGATTATTGTGTTCAATGCATTTAGGTCAATTAAATAATATAACGCCTAAGCAAAGATTTCTTTTTTAATAGTTTTATATCTAAACTAGGAAATGTTTTACATTGTATGCAATTTTGGTATTTCAGACAGCCCGTGTGAAGTATAATACCGCTTAAGCCGGTGGTAGTTGCTTCTTACATTACCTCTCATGAACAGTCTCAATAAAACCGAGTCTGCTACTTTATTCTCTTGGTTATGTTTGTTGTTTCCAAAGGATCTCCTTTACCAGTATATATTTGGCCATTGAAATGATACAGATTTCTTTGTTTATTATTGTAAATATATATTGACAAAATTGTTACTGTGTAAACACTTCTTGTATTTCAGACAGCCCGATCTGTTTAATCTGCTACAAATAGACACTCATGCCATCATACATCAAGCTTCTAGACAAACACACTCTGTTGTGGCCTTTCAATATAATCGCTACTAATCCATCATTTGTAATGTTTTGCAATTATTTCTGTTTTTTAGAAATATCAGTTCTTAACAATGGGCATACAGTACCAATTTTCATGATATATAACAAATTGCTTTGTTAAAAGTCGGTGAGCACGCACGAAGAATAATAACACAGTTTTTACAGATATAACATTTAAATATGACCAATTCTTTATGTACTGAAGTTAAAAAGAATCGCAACTCGGGAATTTCCGCTTTATATTGTATTTACTCACACAATTCCACATACCGTTCCAAAGAAAGCAGAAGATGTTTGCAAAAAAAGAAACTGCAGGTAGTTAGAGAAAGGATACAACTGTGATGTAGACGTTTTAATCTTATTTGAAAAATTGAGCCATTTCAGTACTATATTTAACGTAAAGAGTTTGTAAAATTTCTAAGTTTGCTCACATGCTTGAGCCAAACGCGTACTCTGTCAATAATGAAACTTTGAAGAAATACTATTTTCTGTGCTATGTGTTGTTTTAGTATTTTTTCCCAAAAGTCAAGTTGAGGAAGTAACTTTTAGCATTTTAGTCATACGAAGGTTGAGAATAGTTACGACCTCAACTTGACTACAAGCTCTAGATAAACGAATAATTTGAGAAACATATGAAGATGTTATCATACATTTTGCCTATTACTTCTATATTTTAAATGAGGGTTATATGATGTTATTTGTATTTAGTTTACAGTTGTGGACATTCCTAGGCCGATGCACAAAATGTGCAGTAGTTTATGATAAGATTTTACTTAAATGATAACATAGTTTAGAACAGTTTTTTTTACTCTACATTTGCTCTCAAATATGTTTTGTATAACGGAAATCTATTTTTGCTTTATTATCATTACTTTCATAAAATAAGTCAAGGCTAATGTTTTTAGTTTCAAATGAAGTACTCAGCCAAATTCACCATCTTGAATATCCTTAAACTACAGCTGTTATTAATAATACCACACTTCAAGTGAGTGAACTTTCTGCATTTATTTACTATATTAAATATAAATAATTGGATCCAACAAGTGCTTAGTGTTCATTTCCGGTAGCACCTCACTGGTACACTATCTGATAGAATACAAGCAAAACCCCAGGTGTGATATAAGAATCGTTCATGGGTATCCGGTGAAGATTGGGAAATCGAACACGATGTATAAGTGTTTTTATCGGAACCGAGGCTCTGCCGACGTTCCGATTAAAGCACTTATCGGTATAGGTTGCGATTAAAACACATATACCGAGGGTTGAAATTCCCTATCTGAACCGAATACCCATGATAGATTCTTTTTCTTGTATATCAGAGACATGCTGTGCGTCGACGCCGCCAGCTACTAACGTTTTACATGTTTTCCTGCATACCGGATGTTGGCGCACGTGAATTTTATCTCGACCCTAGGGTGAGA
This sequence comes from Cyrtodaria siliqua, assembly GCA_037043455.1. Taxonomy (NCBI): domain Eukaryota; kingdom Metazoa; phylum Mollusca; class Bivalvia; order Adapedonta; family Hiatellidae; genus Cyrtodaria; species Cyrtodaria siliqua. The sequence goes on along the minus strand of JAWPHD010003737.1, from coordinate 194,446 downwards.
TGGCAATATCTAGCCCCGGTAAAACGACGGATAACCTTGTCCGGTATGCAAGAATAAATAAGCTAACATTCAAGTGCATCTAATCAGGTGCAAACTGGCACAGACAGAAGTGATGTACAAGACAGGATAAGTTGATACAGCCATTAAAATAATGGCATCACACTGACAAGGATGTATGAGATCCGAAGCAGCTTCACGTGTATGTGCCTCGCAATACAGACACAAGGATGTTGTAACTGATTGCTATATAATAAAGACCACGCAGCAGATTCACCGTTATGGGTATCGCTATGACGAACAGGACAGATATGCAATCGATAAAACAAGACTGGTATACAACCGATAAAACAAGACTGGTATACAACCGATAAAAAAAGGACTGGTATACAACCGATAAAAAAAGCTTTGAGAATAGACTCCGATACACAGGTATACCACTGATAAAACAAGACTATTTTACATTCGATTAAACAGACTGGTATATCACCGATAAAACAAAACTAATATATAATCGTTAAAACAAGAATGTTTTACAGCCGATAAAACAAGTCGGTATACAAACGATAAAACAAAACTCGTAAACAACTGATAAAACAAGATTGGTATACCACCAATAAATTGACTGATATACAAAAATTAAAACCTAACTGGTATACAACCAAACAGACAGGGCTTTGTCTGGATAAATTTACAAACGTTAATGCTGTGGTGTTTTTTTCTTTCGAATTTAATAGTTTTGTCTGAAAGTATGCACATGTTATAATTACTGTTGTATTGCAGTATGAACTCTGTTCATGTCAAGGATGAAGAATGTTGACAAGGTGTTGACAAGGTGAAATCAACTTGATATAGTTAATCATGTTGGACAAACTTAAGCAAACATCCTTAAAACTAGAAGAATGTTGCAAAAACAAAATGAGAAGGGTCGAAACATTATCTGTAGTACTCCTGAATTTTCAAAATGATATCTTTTTTAAAATGACTTTGGTTTTAAGATTATGTTGGATTGTATTGTTCAACATGCTATGCTATGTCGCCTTTTCAGTTAATATATAGTATATAAGAACATGGATGTTAACTTCGCGTTTTTAAAACAATCATGAACATACATATGACAAGATACGACACACTAGTTGACATCGGGCATTAGCCGATATATGAAACAAACAGAATGATAACAGCGGTCATGTTATGATATATTCGGGAAAAAGATGTTGATTAAGACAAATTGCTAACGCGTACATCGGGTATTAATTTGTAACTGTCAGCGTAAGGGTAAATTAATCAGTCATGAACACAATACGGAAGACAATCAACACCATGAAGGTAAACTATTTTGTTTGGCCTACATTAATGCTGTAAGAGGACCTAATTGCCTAAACATCTACCGTGGAAAATAAGGAACATCAGCTAAAATTAATATGCGTATAATTTCGAATATTTCTAACCACCGGAGATAAGCTTGTCAATAAAATACATTTGTTTCCATTTGACATCGGTCGTAGTTCAACAAGCATGTCTCCATACAGTAGTGCATTGTTATGACATTTATGATGAAAACTGGTTGTATTTACAAAAAAGGAGCATGCAATGCGAGATTTGGAGATCTTCGAACACAATAAATATGAAAGATATATATATATATATATATTGCAGTTTCGGTTTTACTGAGCCTGAACGGTAGTGAAACATGCTAGCTACCGTTCACGCCCTCTAGCCCCGTTTGAGCAGAACTCAACATATAAAATGCCAATAGTACGAAAATGTTAGCCATCCCGAAGATGGAATTGAATTGAATTGAATGTTGTTTAACGGCTCATCAACACAGTACAGGTTATTTAGAGCCGCCCCAGAGAGAGGGGAAGGATACATAGGAATCCGGGAACCTGCCCTACTCTTATTATCGAATAGATTCCTATGGTTCTTTAACGTGCTCGGTTGATACACGGGACCGCCCGGTTTACGTCCCCACCCGACGGACGAGGCTAAGGAAAAGTGTCTTGCCCAAGAACACACCGACGGAACTCAGTGGCACCACGGAGGATTGAACCCGGGGCCTCCGGTTACAAATCCGCCGCGCTACCGACTGCGCCACGCCAGGCCCACGCCAGCCCGAAGATGGTATGCATATGAAAGTGAATATGTAACCTTCAATTTAATATGTTCATACCTTACCATGGCCGAGAAAACAGTGGGTGAAATAAACAAAAAATAATTTAGTTTGGAGCAGAGTTTGTGAAGCCTACGTAATCACAAGTTACAAAGGTCAAATGACTAATCAAAACTCAGACAACATAATCTAAGGGTGATGTATGGCAAGTGAAACGTTGCAATATTCAATACTTGCTCATTTATATTGTATATTTACTCATTCATATTCTATATTTTTGTCATTTATATTCTATTATTGATCATTTATATTCTATATTACTATTGGTATTGTATACATTTTCGTTAATATTCTATATTTTGATATTTATATTCTATAACTGGCATATATATATTGTATATTTTGTCATCCATATTCTATAATTGATCATTTATATTCTATATTTACTATTTGTATTCTATACATGTTCATTTAAATTCAATGTTTTATATATATGTGCAATGTTTCATATATTTGTGTTATAATTTATGTGTATATTGTATAATTGTCCATTTTGCTATTTATATTCAATGCGTTAGTTTATTTATATTGTATAATTGCATGCTGGGTAAACTCTGTCAAATGAAATGGTTATTAATAACACGAATACTATTGCGCATTACCACGGCCCGGGTGTAGACGTTGTGTGGTAAAGTATGATGATTTTGACGATGATGATGGTGGTTGTGATGACGATGATGATATATGGAGGTGGTGGTTGTGGTGATGATGATGTCCCTGATGATGATTTTGCCGCTGATTATATTGATGTAGTCCCGTCACGTGACGTAGAGTTATCGTTCGTGCCTTTCTCCACACAACGTCACGATCCAGCCCATAGGAAAAACCCGGGATTTTTGCACAACAGCCGTTGTGCAAAGATTTAAAGTGCCTTATCGTTAATAACTGACCAAAATACGAGGAGATCCCACTGTAAAAAATCTTTGACTTCAAGAACATATGTTGTTTGACGCTGTGAAAATATGTTTTAATTCATAAATGTGCTGTCTACTGAGGTATGTACATATTTTTTTACCAATGAATGTTTTCTGTCAATGAAACTTCGCGTGATTTGACGAGATATTAAAAATATTTAAACGGTGTGGCAGTACATGTACTACCTTCTACTAAAACGGACGTATTTGAACTTTTATTGTCATTTATCGAGTCTAGATGAAGTGCGGTGGAAATGATTTGAGTTGCCGACGGGATTCGGAAAGCGAATGTTTTGTTTTACCGCCAATTTTCTACGAGCGCAAGAGGTATTAATTAGTCATTTCTGTATTCTGAAATTTGAAAACAACATGTCTGACACTGCATTTAATTTTAATGTTTTTACTATGTACTGCATTTAATGTTTTATATATAATTTATTGTGTGTCCTTTGGCGATTGTATCCGTACTCCAACTTAGCCTACGCCAAACCCCCAGGATTTTTTCTCTTCAAAATACCACCCCATGAAAACCGTTTCTTTTACCACCCAAGCCGGAAATTTTGCAGTATACTCCCCCTGGCATTCTGCAGTATACTCCCCGCCGCACTCTTAGTAAGTTTTTCTTCTCAAATCCAACCCCACACCCTGGAAATCCCTTCCTCACCCTCCACTAGAACACCACCTGGATTTTTTTTTTTAAAGTTTGGAATTACTTGATTCAACTCCCCAGGCACTTGCAGGGTCTGGAAATATTATTATTTTGGAAATATTTATATAAAAAGTCACTTGCCCCAAAATTAAGCTATGTCAATATGCCTTTTTTTTTTGAGACCGCGTGCTAAGTTGAATACTACATGTATGACTTTTTAAATTTTTTAGATGATTTCATTGGAAAATTAATGCCTTAAAATAGGAATGAATTGAATTGAATGTTGTTTAACGGCTCATCAACATAGTACATGTTATTTAGAGCCGCCCCAGAAAGAGGGGAAGGATACATAGGAATCCGGGAACCTGCCATACTCTTATTATCGAATAGATTCCTATGGTTCTTTAACATGCTCAGAGGATAGACCGATACACGGGACCGCCCGGTTTACGTCCCCATCCGATGGACTCGGGACCTCCTGTTACAAATACACCGTGCTACCGACTGCGCCACGCCAGCCCTCTCCCTTAAATTAGGAAGCATGAGAGCTGTAGGTTGTTACCATTATGATGCACATATCAGTGTTTTCCTCCACCGGTGGGAGGGGGTTGTCGATGGAGATACCCCGAGGATAAGACATCACTGAAGAATATGGAGTAGAGAATTAGATGAACCGGGTGCCAACAAGGTAATATTAAATATTGGTAGACCCTATGGAATTAGACGTACATGATGCTCCTAGTGCAGTAATTACAAAAGGGCACTCCCCAGGCAGATAAAAAAAATGCATTAGGTCGAACAAAACGTTTTTCTAGTTTTACTTTTGTTATAGACTACACCAGATAAAAAAACTAAGATGCATTAGTTCTTGAATCTTCACATAGATAAATCAGCAAGCTCATTTTTCTGTGTTGGAAATTATTAGCACGGTTTATGCCTAAATCTAACTGGCATGTAGTATTTTTCATCTGTTATTTACCTTTTTGAGATGCCAATTCTTCGAATAATTATTGAAATTAGCCAAGGTCGAAGCAATAACACGCCATTCCGTAATTGATCTCGCATTATTTTTTTTTAACGCCATTCCGTAATTGATCTCGCATTATTTTTTTTTATAACAAATATGGCATTTTGAAATAAAAACAGATGCACACCTATTCATTACGACATGCGTCGATAGTCTCTTTGCTCATCAAACAACGCCTTCAAATTGCCATAATTAGGGCTTTCCACCTTCCAGTGGAAAGACCTATTGTTTTTGTTCGGCAATATTTTAACTTTATTTTTCTCACCGCCACTTTTCATAGTAGGACTGGTCGCACGGCCTCTAAAGTTTACACAGTGATAGAGCTCATTCTGGAATAGTGCCGCGAAGCTTTTGGGGTCATGACGTCATCCAAGATGGCCGCCAGTGACGTCATGATGAAAATCTTGTTATCGCTAGATCTCAGACATTTATGGTCGGATTTGAATGAAGCTTCACAGATTGTAAAGGTCATGGTCTAGTTGTGCAAGAAGGTCATGCGGGGTCATAACGTGATGGCGTCGGAGACGCTTAAAAACTGGAAAAAATCGTCAAAAATACAATTATTGCATGACCATTTTGAAACTTTACCATAATCATGTTTTCATCATCTTCTATCGATCGTGTGTAAAAAGGTGTTGATGGCCATCAAATATGGCGGCCATACTGGTTTAATTTTAAACAGGCAAAAATAGAAACTTCTAAGTATATTTCGAAAACCGAACCAGCTAGCGCCAACAATGCTCTCATATATGTGCCACTATGTGTCATAGACCAAGTCTTGGAAAATCAGGTCAAAGGTCAAGGTCATAGGCTGGGCTCTTCATTTGCCTTCGCCAGTCGCCATAGGCGAAATCAAATTGCAAATGGCGAAACTTTTGTCAAGTGCTTTCGCCAATTTGGCTAAAGTCATTTTAACCCATGTAAACTGACGGCTGGTATTGGCGAAATTGGCGAAAGTAGTTCGTGGGCGCGGCCATGTTTTTCTGAATAATCCTTGACGGGTTCTCTGTGTTTACAGAAGAGCTAAAATCTATAGACGGTGTTACGACAATTGCGCTTTATATTACACACGGCTTATTTTACCTAGCGACGTCTAACTGCAACTCACTTGGTGTGCTTACACTGGAGGAAAATTGTAAACCCAACAAGAGCTTGCCGAAAAAAAGTCGCATTTTTCAATAACAAAAACATCGCAAAACAGCGCGAAAACAAAACAAAGACGTATTATCAAAATGGTAATAATTAACCTTTCTCATACAAAGATTTACACCCTTTTAACTAAAATAATGACTTTGTAACTCCGTTATTCAAAACTGAAAGTAGCCAATTATACGTACATGTAAACAACATGTAAACAATACATTGTCATCTGTTTTCGCGCATTGAAACCAAGCCATTTCTTTCGAGTTGTACGCGTGGCCACACGAAACAGAACAATAACTATGTCATCCGTTTTTTCCATCATGGGTACATGCTTGGTTGCTTTCTTGATTGATTGATTGCTTGAAGGGTTTCACGACGCACCAACATATAAAAAGGTCATAAAAATGAACCTGCATACATGTATGCTTAAAATTGTGTTTTTTTACAACATTTATCATTGGAACATGTCCCCAACTGTGACAAATAATAGAGGCAGTGGTGATAATAGAGGCAACATATTAAAATCAAGTTTTAACCATGTTCATGTAACCATCTAACTGTAAGAAACTGTCAAAGAATTAATATCATTCAACTTGGTTTAATATATATATACATATATATTAATGGTAAGAAAATTATACAAATATGTAATCTGAAATTGTATTAAATTCTGCTAAAATGGCTAAAAAAGCTTAGCCAAAAATGGCTAAACAAAAATCCCATTGGCTAAAGAAAATTGAGGTGGTTTAGCCAAAATGGCTAAACATTTTTTGGTCCAATGAAGAGCCCAGATAGGTAAGCGATAGGTGTAAACACCAATAACCACCTATATCTCAGTAATGGTTGAAATTGTTATCAAGAACATATGTACTATTTGTAAGGCCTTTCAATTTACTTTTCAAAAATAAAATCCACTCAAAACGCTACATTGGTAAATGGTTGCCATAGGAACCAAAATACGATGATGTCGCATTCGTCACCATTTGGAGTTATTCAATAGTGAACGCTCGCCCAATCCCGTGTGTATCACGACGCTTCGATATGTTCAAAATATTGAAGTTTTGTTAACCGGAAGGCAACGGCACAGAAAATAGTGCAATGTTGCTAAGCTGTTTGTTCATATTATATAAACAATATGACCGTCGTCCACACTTGTCGTTGATGATTTGCGTAACATGTTTGTTATTTACAATACAGATGAATGTTTTATCACTGCTTTCTTGTATATATACTATAGATGGAGCAAATAGCTAAACGACATTACAAAATTTGGATGATAACTTTGATTTTGAATGCAAATTTGTTTTGGCGGGAATCTAAGGCGCGATGACGTAACCAATATGGAAACCTTCGATTTACATTCGAATATTGCTGCGAAGCAGTGTACAAGATGTTGAGAATGGGGGTTATTTTGTTTATTGCATTTTCATTGGGTTACATTAAAGCTGTATTGGCATTTAATAAATAACACACATCCAAATAAACCATTTAGTCTACTTTATTTTCAAGAACTATACCAGACAGACCTAGACCACGATTATTTTTACATAGGTCAGTTAATATATACCTACACGAAAATATTCAATCCTAATGTGGTATTAGTCAGGCCCAGTGCAACACAAAAATGGGCCTTAGATGATGGCGTGACTTGCTTTTTATCTAAAATATTTTCCAAACTGAAAGTAACCACCTTCTTTTTGAATTCTGAGGTACACTTCAATCTGTGCTTCAAAAAAAGTAGTGCAGCATATCCATCTGATGTGGTTTTCACTAGAAGCAAGATAAATGTTTCAGGAATAAAGGGAAACAACATTCAATACATACCAGCCCTATGCTTCACAGTAACTTACTCAATAGTTTACCAAGGACTACTTTTGAGTTCCACCCATTCTTATGGCTATATATCTTCTCCATTTATGATCGGAATGAATGAATGGTGTTTTACGGCATGTCGACACATAAATAGGTCATATTGTGCGCAAAAATTGATGAAAAATGAAGTATTATTTAAAAATTAGTGTAAATATATAAAGATAAAACTATTAAAAAAATAAATAAGGGATGATAAGGTGTAATATAAACTATGTATGTAAATCAACAAATGCCCGTCAACGGCACAGGTACCGGTTTAAAAAAAAAAAAAAATTATATTCTATTAAATACAGTATTTAATAGAATATAACTTTTTTTTTTTTTTTAAACCGGTACCTGTGGTCAACGGGCATATAAACAAGTAAATATATATAAGAACACATTATAATGATTTATATAGTCTGATCTCTTTTAGGAAATCTAAAACAAGACTAAAATCTACAGTATCAAATAACTCTTACATAGTATTAACACTGTAGTACCTTTGACGCATAGGATCAAAGTCTACACATTCCAATAAGATGTGTTTGACCGTTAACGGTGCAAAGCAGGGTATACATTCTGGTAATTGCTCACCTTGTAATAAATATGAATGAGTATAACGTGTATGCCCTATCCTGCACCGGGCTAGGATAACTTCCTCTCGACGAATGTGTCTAGTAGAAGAACGCCATATCCCGAGTAACGGTTTAATTGAATGGAGTTTATTTATGATCGGATTTGAACAAAACTTTCACAGATTGTAGAGTTCTGAGTCTGGTTAAGCAAGAACATCATACACTATCCTGACGTCATCAAGTCATGACGTCACAATATTCAGAAATTCGATTTTTCAACTGATTGCATGCTGGAAGTTGTTTTCGTTATAAATCACATCTTAGACAACTTTGACAGTTATGACGTCATTAAGACAGGAAAGCCCGTTTGATCAGGTTCTGATCAAAATCTAGTTGTTTAATTGTCCTACTTGTTTACAAATTTGTTTGAATCGCCATTGTTTCACTTTACCACGTCGTAGTGAATGGGAGTGGCTTTATTGGCTGATAATTAATTGATTTTATTATTTAGAGTGATCCCTGGTTTATTCATAATCAATCGATTTACTTTGACACCGCTGCGTCCGCGAAGCAAAAGCGAACCGGAAGTTTACCGACCTAACAATCTCGTTTTGATTTTTTCATGTGATTTTCGAATAATTTGATATTTTCTCATTATACCCAAGTTTTTGAAAAACACACGGTATATTAAAATCGCCTCAGTCTGTCTGTCAGCCTGTCTGTCCGTTACCGCATCTCCTCCTAAACCGCTGAATGGAATTCAACCAAACTTAGGGTATATTGATATGGGACTTTTTCTAAAATGATCAGAATGACAGCAGACATCTTTGTTTAAAAAAAAGAGTTTGTAGCGACTATTGTAGCGACTACTTCGTGAAAGTTATAAGTTATATTGGTATGGGACTTTTTCTAAAATGATCAGCATGACATGATGTTGATCTTTGTCGAAAATTATTTTGATTCAACATTAAATATGGCCGCCAGCGGACATCTTTGTTTACAAAGTTATGTAGTAAAAGCGTGAAACTTCACAGGAATGTTGCTCTTGATATATAGTTGATCCTAGTACAATTTCCGGTTGGCAAGAAATTCAAGATGCCGCAACGGCTAAAAAGAGATTTTTAAAAAACAAATTTGTAGCAACTACTTCTTGAAAACTATAAGTGATATTGATATGGGACTTTTTCTAAAATGATCAGCATGACATAATGTTGGTCCTTGTTGAAAATCATTTTGATTCGATGTTAGACATGGCTGCCGGCTCAGTCATCTTTGTACACTTTACAAGCATTGTATAGTAAAAAGTTGTAGCGACTACTCCTCTGAAACTACTTGACAGATTTTCATGAAACTTCACAGGAATGCTGATCTTCAAGGTCATTGACCTCTTGTTCCTGGATTTCTGTGAAACTAGGCAGGAATGATCAGTACCAAGCCTAGTTGCACATGATGTTGTTGTGTTCCCCAGCAAAGACTCCATATAGCAAGTAGAGCGATACAGGCTCTCTTGGGCCTCTTGTTGTATACTTGGTTTGTGCGGTTAGGGACGCATCTCTATAGTGCAAGCAAGCATGCTTTTCTTTCGAGAAAAGAGATTCAGGTTCACGTCCTGGTGGAGATCCTAGCGCACATACTGAGCTGTACATACATTTTTTTTTATATAAATGAAATAATTGAACATCAGTAAGACTGTCCAATGTTGTGTTTGGCTTGTAAACATGGGAGGACAAACATTTCTAAAATAGCAATAACTTACATGTCAGTGTTTTTTTTATGTGTTTTGTGCCTGTGCCATTGTGAAAAATAGTGGCATTTTTCTAGAAATTTTGAAAATTGTGAAATATTATAACAAAAGAAAAAAAAAATCACTTTTATTTTCACAGTTTAATATCCCTTGGTTTTAAGTTTTGTTTTTGGTAAATACAGACTAGTTTTGACAACAGCTTATATTAAGATTATTATCCTTACTGGTCTGTATTTTTTTTTCAGATTGTGAATTTTTTGGATATAATTGTGAAAAAAGGATACTTTTTGGCATTGCCCAAACTAGGCATAAAAAAACACTGCATGTACATATTAATAAGTCGATGAAACTGAATTATCTCACTTGTTTTTTTTGAAGAAATATAGGTGTTGTTTTCCGACAGAGGCAGCGGTGATGGCAGTGTCAACATTCAAGTTTTGCATTTAGGACACTTTCCCACAAACAGTATGCACTACTGGTTAGGGGCCAGTTTCCATCCAAGCCCAGTTTTAGTCTTTCTCCTTTAAAAACTGTTTTTACACTGCAAATTACTTACACAATGTTATTTATTGACAGTCATTTAGCACTGAAGATTGTAACCAGAAGAAACAACCAAAATGTAAATACATGTAAGCGTTACAAAAATGAAAGGACTTTCTCCGAAAAGTGTGCTTACTTCCTTATATGGCGTTGGGGATGCACGCGCATACTGCCGCATACCCGGTAATAAATTAATAAAAAAATTAAAATTGTTATTAGGTCATATTTTTATCACACAGCGGACACAGTTTAAATATACCGTGATAATATATTTTAACCAAAGAGAGGCAACTGTTTGATTTACAAAGAGTTACCTTACCCATTGTTATAGCGTAAATTGACGTCATGAAAAATATTACATTGACGTACATTGACGTTACCAGGTGCATTGTCATAACGATCGTGGTGTATGGTGGAACAATGCAAACATACCATTTTTTCAATGAAATTGTTCAATAGACTTGCAAATATGTTTTTAATTCATAAAATTTAACTGTATCATGACCTAGTTGGATCTAGTTGGATCTATCACTCGATAAAAAACATGACAGAAACTGGGCATGTAAACAAAATGATTTCTCTGTTTAAGTCTATTTATACAAAGGTCACGTGCCACTTAGATAATTAGTCCCGGCAATCCATAGTCCCCAACCGGCCCAGACAAACATTTTCCTGACATTTTCTATGATGGAGGTCAAATATCAACGTCAAGGTCACAATGACCTTATTTTGGTACGCGACACACCACTATCACTAGATGTATTCACATACCAAGTTTGGTATCTCTAAGTGTTATAGTATTGAAAAAACGGTCCGGACAAGCATTTTCTATGACAGAGGTCACAGTGACCTTATTTTGGTACGCGACATACCACTATCTCAAGATGTATCCACATACCAAGATTGGTATCTCAAAGTCTTATAGTATTAAAAAAATGGCCCGGACAGCATTTCGGAAGGACGCACGTACGGTGCAAACCTATAGTCCCTACAGGACCGGTGGCTGCAATTCTTGATGCTCTTGTTTATATAAAACAAATTAGTTTGGTGTCAAATTTCCAGGAAGAGGTACCCTAATAGAAAGTAGAGTAAAAATTGTCAAGATACATACTGAAAAATTAGTTTTATGTTTACATAAGTGACGGAAAGTGGCCCCCGACCAGTACACCTTTAAAACTTTGATTATGTTTATGTTTTGGGTACTGTACTGTAGTACATCGCAACATAACAATAGATTTCCAAGCAAAGGGTTGATACTGTAACTTAATAGTTTTACCTTAAACTAGCTTAAAGTTTTTCATTCCGGTCACTTTCTCAGGAACTGCATGCACTAGAGTTTTCAAACTTTGTTATTATTTGTATCTTGTATTCATGACATAAAATTGTATCTCCGAAAAAACTTCATATATATTTGAAACTTCACAAATGTATTCAGCATCATTAGACAACATCATACAGTCAGGTTCTACAACTCTTGCTTTTATTTTAACAGAATTATGGCCCTTTTTATTTTTTTAAAATATGCTACAGTTTTGTATGTAAGCTTATTTGTCTTTTTTAAATTTCAATTGTTCATTACCCGGTATATATTACAAGTATCTGTTAGGCAATTATGCCAGTCTCATTCAAATCAGACCCTTTATCAATCTACGATACTCTACACTAGAAGCGGAGAGTATCAAGGCGTAATTAGGATTTGATTTTAATGAGATTGACAATTACGCCTTTCAAATTAGTTTCCCAGTAGATAGACTGTAGGCCTCGAAAGTTGAGCTTCTGTCCCGAAGGACTGTGTTTCTCATTTGGGTGTGTCACTATGGATGATACTTAGATGAATACTTTTTAGATTTGCTAAAATTAGGTCTGCGCGACATCCAAGATGGCCGCCATTACCAAACATCGTCGAAACCTTAATTTTTTTGTCAAGAACCGCTGGACAGATTTTGACAGTTGTTCTTTTAAAATGACCGCCAATGGCTAGACTATCAATTTTGTTCAAATGAAGTCACCAGGGTCAAAAATGGTCGTGCCTGGTGGGGTCGGGAAACTGGAGCCATGCACATAATTGTATTTGGCCTCATGGGTATGTTAAGAATCAGTGAATTAGGGATGTCATTAAAGGATGTGAAACATATCCACCATATCGATATATTGAAGGAAAAACGATGAAACATGTATGTTCTGCTTTTAAATGGGTGTTGTAACATATCAGAACAATTGTACTGTTTGAAACAAATCTATATATACTGAATAAAATTAAGTTTAGCAAGCCTTACATCTAGCTGTAATAATATATATCTCCCATTAAACATACTATTTCACATTTAAAAATACAAATAAGGTAAAGAGCAAGATTAAACATTATATAAATATTGAATCCCAGTAAGGGTGACGGTGTATATTGTCAACCTGAGGAAAATAATGTCAACCGAGGTGAAGCCGAGGTTGACATTATGTTTCCGAAGGTTGACAATATCTACTGTCACCCTCAGTCACTGGGATGCAATATTTATTTTACCGAGAAAAAAAAATGTTTTGATTAAAATTTAAATATATGAGGGAAAATAAATCCCGATAAAAAATGTTTTTGTTTTTTTAAATTTATATGTGTATACCAGTTTGGATTTAAAGTAACAAAAAAAAAGATTAATATCTTTTACTCTTTTTTCAAACATTATATCGACATGTTAACAATATAAGCAACATATCTTGCCATCATCTTACGACTGACATAACTTCAACATTACTGTATTTTAATAAGCGTCCACTGATTTCCAATTGCGCAAAGCGTGTCGTAATTGGAAAAACCCAAAACCTATTTTTAGCTCTACTGATCAGAAATCAGAAGAGCTTATGCCGTGGTGCGGTGTCCGTCGTCCATCTGTCTGTCCGTAAACTTCTTTTTGTAGCGACTACTCCTCTGAAACTACTGAATGGATTGTCATGAAACTTTACAGAAATGTTGCTCATGAAGTCTAGTTGATCCTAGCAAAAATTCATGTTGATGTGAAATGCAAGATGGCCGCCAAATCTAAAAATAGATTTTAAAAAACAAGTTTGTAGCGACTACTTCTTGAAAACTCTAAGTGATATTGATATGGGACTTTTTCTAAAATGATCAAAATGACATGATGTTAGTCCTTGTCGAAAATGGTTTTGATTCGACGTTAAACATGGCTGCCAGCGGCCATCTTTGTTTACATTGAGTTATTTAGTAAAAACTTGTAGCGACTACTCCTCTGAAACTTCTCAACGGATTTCCATGAAACTTCACAGGAATGTTGCTCTTGATGTCTAAATGATCCTAGCAACATTTCAGGTTGGTCGATAATTCAAGATGGCCACCACAGCTAAAAATAGATTTTCAAAAAACAAGTTTGTAGCGAGTACTTCTTGAAAACTGTAAGTGATATTGATATGGGACTTATTGTAAAATGATCAGTATGGAAAGATGTTGATCCTTGTCGAAAATTATTTTGATGCGATGTTAAACATGGCCGCCAGCGGCCATCTTTGTTTACATAGAGTTATATAATGAAAACTTGTAGCGACTACTCCTCTGAAACTAGTTGACGGACTTTTCATGAAACTTCACAGGAATGCTGATCTAGCTATCAAAAACCTATCAGTAGAGCTTATAATACAAAGTAACTGTTATCAAGTTATACAATCAAAAGTTTACCATTTGTGAAATCACCTCCCTTTACATTGAAAAAGAGTGAAATCAAAATTTCTGTGAAACATGTAGATTACCGCATGTTGCTATTGCTTTCGCATATTTCTTTTGAGACTTATTACCTTAATACAACTGATAATTATGTAAGTTATATTGCCCATGACTGCTTCTACACATATCCTAGAATCTGATCCACAGGATTTATATGTTATTTACTTGGTAAACTTATTTTTATCAGTATATCTATGGTAGTTTGCTTGATCTTTTCTACCTAACACTAGGCATTTGAAATTGTTAATTGGTCAAAATAACAATAAATTACCCTTTTTTACATAAATTTATTTGCTTGTGTCAGCAAAGCAATCGCGGTTTCAATTCAGGTTAAGTTTTGTTTTTATTAAAAATCGTTTCGAGAGAAGTTCATTAAAAAACAAAAAAGAAACTTACAAGACAACGGATACCATCCGTGCCTACATGCCTGTCGGACATGTTTAGGGAAAACACTTCACAGCGACCTATTTCCGGTTTAACTAGTTTTCGTGAGCATGGTGAGGAAACCCCAAAATAAAACTGTTTATTTTTGTTGTACATTTTTCTGTTCATTTCCTGAAAAGTGTATCCATTGTTTCCATCAATGAATACAGCCCTACTGTGAATGAACCTATACTTTTAATTGGCACATACATTATTATATGACCGAACACCTGAATAGATCGAGTTTTGATAAACGGATTTGTAGTGTAGTGTTGTCATTATTTGGCGGGTTAGGCCAGAGTTTTTTATTTGTTGGTTTACGGGAGAGCCTGCCCTATTCTAGCCCAAATTAAAATCAAAATAAAATTTAATTAAATCCTGATTTTATTTTTATTTCCTTTCCGACTTCGAGTGTAATCATAGTGAAGAATTTGTTCAGGGAAGTTTGTTACCCATATATTTTTGTACCATTAAAAACGGTCTATTAAATCATTTTAGAATTATTTTATTTTTAGAAGTTTGTGTTTCTGGGTTTCAAGAACCTCATTACTCAATGTCCAGTAAAACTCAGTTTGTTCTGAGAATGTAATGAGCTTTAAATTAACTGGTTTCATTGGTCAAGTTTTTATCACTGAACCAATCAGAATGCTTCATTCATATTTTGATTTGAGGGCTGGCGTGGTGCAGTCGGTAGCGCGGCGGATTTGTAACCGGAGGCCCCGGGTTCAATCCTCCGTGGTGCCACTGAGTTCCATCGGTGTGTTCTTGGGCAAGACACTTTCCCTTAGCCTCGTCCGTCGGATTGGGACGTAAACCGGGCGGTCCCGTGTATCGGGTCTATCTCCGATCACGTTAAAGAACCATAGGAATCTATTCGATAATAAGAGTAGGGCAGGTTCCCGGATTCCTATGTATCATTCCCCTCTCTCTGGGGCGGCTCTAAATAACCTATACTGTGTTGATGAGCCGTTAAACAACATTCAACAACATTCATATTTTGATTTGGTTGTTTCTATCATGACATCACACCCTGGTAATGACATCACGTCATGATGCAACTCAGTGTGTTCTCAGAACTGAATGAGCCTTTTAATTGCTGTGACAAACAGATTAAGTATTGAGTAATTAGTTTCTTGAAACCAAGAATCACAAAATTCTAAGAATAAAATAATTCTAAAATGATTTAATAGACTGTTAGCAAATCAGAAGATAAGTAAACCAAACGGTTTTAAACTTTATACTTTGTTCACACAGTTTTGATATAATTATTCACTTTGAAAAAAACATCAAGAGTTCTTCTGTTGTTGTTTTCCAAAAAAAAATGTCTCAAAAAGTTACTTTTATTTTTGATTTTATTATGGACTCATAATATATACTCAGTAAAAAAGTTTTGGACCAGGGTATATAAAGTCATATAAAAATAAAACAGTAGTGGACAGAATTTAAGTATCTTTTTTTAGTAACCAAGGTCTACCCTACCCGGTTCCTTTGGTACCAGAAACATTAAATTCCAAACAAGATTTGATTTTAAAAAAATATCGCGAACACACAAAGGGTCTGTAAAAAACGTTGCAAAGTCCATAAAAAGTAACAGTTACGGACACATTCGAGTAACCAATAAAAAGATTTAATAATTTTTCGCAAACTTTCATTGTAAACGATAATTATAGTTGATTGTTGATCTATTGTGACTTATCAACTGAGATAATAAGGGTTATGGTCGAATGTCATGGTTCAGCGATGATTGTACGGGTTCGAACACTGCCATGGTCCAAAACCTTTTTTACAGAGTATATATAAATGCTGATGTTAATTTTATTTTTATTTTGTCCTTACTACTGCAAATTTTTGAAAAAATTCCCGTAAACCAATAAATTAAAAAACTGGCCTTAGTTTTAAATGTAACATGTTTTTGTTCTTTACACACATATATACCATACACACAATGAAAAGATATATGAAGAATATTTGTTGGTTTGTAGTGAACATAGGATTTAATTTCATCACTAAGTTTTTAATTCTCACTTCAAAACAAACACATATTCTTTTTATTATATACCCACAACCTGAAAACCCATGCAGAAAAAATATTTGTTAGGTAATGTCAACAACACTATATTCCAGTGGGATTTACAGTGGATTCCTACTTGGTCCCAGTGGGATTTTTGTGTGGGACCCCAGTTTGCCCCAGCATGATTTTTGGCAGGATTCACGTTTGTCGCAGTGGGATTCCACCTGATCCCAGCAGGAACTAAAAGTGCAGCCCTATTGAAAATATAACTGGCATTCTCAGTGGCTTCTACAGCAATCCTCCCTTTTTAAATTGCAATTAAAGTCTGATAATATACAGTAGGTGGGAATCAATCTAGCCTTTTGTGAGCTTTTGTAAATGGCGTTGGAAAAGTAACTTTTTAAATACCTTTGGTAAGTGGGATCAATCTAAACTTTTGTGAGCTTTTGTTTTCATGAACCTGTTCCTGAAGAGTTTTAACAACTTTAGCAATTTTGAAGGTGGCTGTTTTGCATGTTGTTCATGAATAATTTGTGAATTTTAATAGTTCATGAAGAACAATTCACTGTAACTCAATATAATTTTTAAAATACTTGATGGACTTCAATAATCTCTGACTCATTATCTTTGTTTTAGAGATTTGCAATTTAATGATAAAAAAAAGGCTTTTGAAAAAATTAGGACATGTCAAATTGATCACAATTCCTGATAATTGACAGATTCAGTGAATTATGGTAAAAAGCTTAATTCAAATAAAATAATTCACCGACAGATTTTTCAAAACTTCCAAAATGTCTCCTTACATACCGGTACTCTTTTCCCAATCATTTCTTAAGTCAATTTTGAGCACTTACGGTGGTCAAGTGGTAGAGCTTCGGAACCATTATTGAAAAGTTGTGGGTTAATTTGATCCTCGCCATGACTATACATGTATGTGTTGTGTCCCTGAGCAAGACACCTTATATGCATTGTTACGTACTGGTTTTACCCAGGAATACATCTAGAGTGATTAAAATAAGTTCAGAGAGCTTTCATTACGATTGATGTAAAATAAATAAGTTTAAATTAATCTAATGATGCACATTCAATCGGATTTAAAAAAAGAAAGTGTTTTTTACATTTAAAAGGTAGTACCAGCAGTGAAACATATCAGTGATTGGGAAACAGTGATGGGGCTCAATACATGTGTAACTAAATATATAATAACATGTGATCTTTATGAATACACACATTTTTATTTGTTTACATGTGGTAAAGTCTGATCAGCAAGCTTGTCATTTGTCCCTTTAATAATAATATCATTAATATAGATCTGCTACTTTCCAACATAAATAAATTTCAATTTTAAGTAGCAATGTCTTGGGTTTAAAGTGCCATTTTTTTTATTCAGTATAAAACATTGTTGATCTATTTATTACTTATTTCAAGCATTTTCATGTTAACATTGTGAGTTTTTTTTTTTGTTGATTATATTGAAATGAGTGTATGAATACAATATTTTGGCATCTCCGTGTTTATGTTTTTAAAGGGAGCATTGAATTCATTCATGAGACAAGTTCTTTCTTATACTTATCCGCCCCCACCGCCCCTTACATGACCTCCACTTTTCTGTGCTTTGCAGTGGATTTTTGGCAGCATATGATATTAAATACGCCATTTGTGATGATAATGTAAGTTATTCTTTTATAATTGGGCCGAGATATGAATGCCAATATTATTTCATACACAATGTAAAAATCAAAGGGTAACACACACTATTACGGCAGTGTAACACACACTATTACGGCAGTGAGCGTTTTGCAGTTGGGGCGGTATGAACTGTTGGGGAGTTGCCAAATTACACGGGTAGATAACAATCAATTAACACCGTTTAGTCACGTGATATTGATGTCGAGATTTGATAATAAAAGTAAATGTATGAGAACAAAACTAGCAATTTAATACATTTATACTGTATATCGTACAACATTTTGCACATATTATGTTTAATAAATCTGTTTTTGAGTGATTATAGTTCATTATTTTAACATAACATATAGATTGAAATATAAATTACGCGTCAAAATGAAGACCTATCGATAATCCTCGATTTTTACTGTACGCTTGCGCTGAACGTTGTACAGTCAGTCGGAGACGTCAACTGTAACAACGTTCAAATGCTGAACTAATATTGATGATATTGTAGTTGTGGTGGTGGAAATGTTGATTGGAGGGAGGATGATTATGTTAATGATAAAGCCGATGATGATGATGATGATGATGATGATGATGATGATGATGATGATAAGTATTAAGATGATGATTGTGATGCTTGTGATAATATTGCTGCTGCTCCTGCTTTGGTTGTGATAATAATGCGGATGACGGTTGCGGTGGGGGTAGTGGTTATGATGCTGCTTCTGCTGCTGCTGATGATAATGATGACGATGATGATGACAGTGGTGTGGTGATGGTTGCGGTGGTGGATTTGTTATGATGATAAGGATGATGGCGATTGTTGTAGTGATGGCGATGATGATGTCTCAGATGCTGTTGGTGCTAGCGATGATAACTGTTGCTGAAACTGTTGTTCTGGTGAGGTTGATGATGAGGAGGATAAAGATGACGGGAACCACCAGTTCCATCGGCATAATCATTACCATCCACCACCACCACCGCCACTATCAGCAGCAGAGCAGCACCCCACTCCCACAAGCATCAATCACCAGTATAATCAGCGAAACATTAGTAGCATCATCACCACCGACACAATCACCGCGCCAACACACATGCCGTGACGGTGACCGCGCCAACACACATGCCGTGACGGTGGAAATTCGTCCGTCACGGCATGTGTGTTGACGCGATGAGGTGATAAGGGTTTTTAAGTACGATGATTTTGGAGCTGATGATGGCGGTTGTGATGGTGGTGGTGGTGGTGGTGATGATGCCACTGATGATGATTGTTTCGCTGATTATACTGATGATTGATGCTTGTTGGGTTGGGGTGCTGCTGCTGCTGGTAGTGGCGGTGGTGGTGGTGGTGAAGGATGGTAATGCTGCTGCTGATGGAACTGGTGGTTCTGGTCATCTTTGTAATCCTCATCATCAACATAACCAGAACAACAGTTTTAGCAACAGCATAATTAACATCACCAGCACCAACAGCATCAGATACATCATCATCGCCATCACTACAACAATCACCTTCATCATTATCACCATAACACATCCACCACCACCACCACCACAACCACCACCATACCACTGTCATCATCATTATCATCATCAGCGGTAGAAGCAGCAACAACATCAACATCATCAGTAGCATCAGCATCAGCAAAAGCAGCAGCAGCAGCATAAAAACTACCAGCGACCACCACAATATGCATAGCCATCATCAACATCACAACAACCACCAGTTCCATAACCATCGTCAATATCATAAACGTCATCATCAGCAGCATCATAACCACTAACCCCACTGCAACCATCATCCACATTATCAACACAACCAAAGTATCATCATCAGCAGAAGCATTATCACAATCACAATCATCATAACCATCATCGTAATACTCATTATTATCGTTATCATCAACGGCGTTATCATTAGCATAATCTTCATCACCTCATTCAACAATTCCACCACCACAACTACAAAGATCATCTGTATAATCAGCGGCAAAATCATCATCAGCGACATCATCATCCCCATCACCACCACCACCATATCATCATCGTCATCACAGCCACCATCATCATCGTCAAAATCATCATACTTTACCACACCACGCCAACACCCGGGCCGTGGTAATGCGCAATAGTATTCGTGTTATTAATAATCATTCCATTTGACAGAGTTTACCCAGCATGCAATTATACAATATAAATAAACTAAAGTATTGCATATAAATAGCAATATATAGAACGTATATGGACCATTATAACACATGTATATGAAACATTGCACAAATATATAAAACATTGAATATAAATGAACATGTATAGAATACAACTAGTAAGTATAGACTATTAATGATCAATTATAGAATATACAACATAAATATGCCATTTATAGAATATAAATATCAAAATATAGAATATAAAGGAAAATGTATACAATACAAATAGTAATATAGAATATAAATGATCAATAATAGAATATAAATGACAAACATATAGAATATGAATGAGTCAATATACATTATAAATGAGCAAATATTGAATATTGCAACGTTTCACTTGCCATAGTGATTAAGCAATGCTCAGAGCCTCAGATACAATTGTTAAGCGCTTCGTGAAAAGATCGGTTTCATTATTCATAAGATCAGATTGTACCCATGCAGCAATATGGGTATGCTTCACAACAGTGCCTCGTTATTGTTGTAACTCATGCAAATGTGGCCAAACGGTAACGTTTCAAACGGTCGGGACAGGATATGTGTAGAACTTGTTTTATTTGTTAGAAAATATAATCTGACGGCGATATATTTATTTACACTGTCCCATTTTATTGAGATGACAATAGGGTAAGAGTGAGGTTTGGTACACCTTAGGGCCTGGTTTAAACCGTAGCGGCCTATTTGTCTACTGACCATTACAAGACGGACGCCCTATTGCCAACCCGTCTTTGTTTGTAATGTCACATGCCTTGCTTATTATCATTGTAATCGTTTGTTTTTGGTTGACCGTGTTCTGTGAAAGCTACATTTCCTGTTCGACTTTTATGCCACCTTGTTTGAATACTGAACATCCTAAGGAAGAAGCCTTCTGTATAAAACGTTGTTAATGCATGATACATATCTGGATATCATGACATTAAGTCATGGCTGGTGTGTTTCTTGCCCTACATTTCGTGGCAAGATGCTTAGGTGTTAAAAAGGTCAAGCTTGGTTATACATCATCTATATAAATAAGTAAGCAAACATTAAACTTTAACATTTGGATAATAAAGTGTACTTATCAGATCAACCGCGGATTTGTTTATGATGGAAATGGTATTCTGACACGTCTGAAATGTTATAGGGCTTGTTTTGTGTTTTGTTTATTTGGATAATATTTTACGCTATGATATTTACAATATAAATTGGATATTTATTATATTGCACCACACCAGACTCGGTCGTCTAGTGGATGGCAACCTCAGTCAATAGCTCTCTTTTTTGTTGTATAATATTATACTACAATAAACAGATATCTTCAACTGAGGAATAGAAGGTCAGTATGATTAACCCTTAACCCCCTACATATATATAATGTACTGAGCTTTCTTTGAATTAAGACAATTCCATTTATGTGACAAAGGGGTGTTTTGGGGGAAACTCGTAGACTGATCTGGGTTTACAATGGACGCAAAGGCTATTATATAGTCGTGCTTAGCGGGTTAAGGATTGAAACGCAAATTCGTATAGATACTAACAGGAATCACAACATCAATTTACGATCGAAGTATTTTGCGGCGCACTACATGCTTAGTTGTAGACCCTTCTACAGTTTGCAATTATGCTTTTGCTTTCCTCTTTGATTGTGCAACGACCGGACGGGGTAGGACTATATGACAACGTGTTCCTAAATCATTTAAGGCGGGAACAGTTTGATGTATGTCCTTCTCTCCATTTTGTCGTGCCCTTAACGGTTTTCGCCTTGATGCTCTGACTTCAGACAAGTCATCGAGTACATCTAAGGTTTAACTTATTTTTTGATATATTTTTCTGTGTTTTTTTCTTATTACACCTGTCTACGCTTTTTCAAATGTATAAGGGGTTAACTCGGCTGGGATTATTTTTATTTACACAGTCCTGTTGTTTAGGGATGATGACAGGGTAAGAGGTTTGGTGCACACTTCAACCGGTTTAAACTACCCGGTGGTCCCTTTTGCCACTGACCTTTCTAAGGCGGTACCCCCTGTTGTCAACCCTTATGTTTGTGATGTGCTTTTGTGAAAGTGTTTGTAATCACCGTTGCGTTGTAATACTTGTTGGAGTGTCTGTATTCTGTGAAAGCTACTCTTCCTGTTGGACGTATACTCTTTTCTTAATGTCGTTGCATAAGTCAAAAATATTAAATACCGAAAAATAATTAAAACAACACTGTTGCTTGACCTTTTTTTTTAAATTCAAAGTCCTTTATTTAATTTCGTATAAATTTTACAATAATTAGAAAGTCGTCATTTTGTTTATTTGTTTTAAAAAAGTCTATCTGCTTACATGTTCTTCGCACAAGTCGTATTCTGGTTATACTTCTACATTTGACATCGATGTAAATCGCTAGTGATATTTTGCATGTCTGATCGGAAATCGGTTAATTAAATATAAAATCCCAAAACTAATTACGTGTTTTGTGAACTTTTAAGGAGAAACCAAACTTGACAGAAAACACTCCATTACGCTACACGTATTTTTATAAACACAAACCCAGTGTTTGTTAATAACAGTGGAGCAGAAAATTAGCATTCACATAACAAAGTCAGCCAAACCCACGCATACAAAACAAACGAAATGTACGAGGAAAAATAGAAACAAACAACATTTACGAGGGAAAATAGAAAAAAAAAGAGGGAAACAACATTTACAAGGAATATAGAGAACAAACAACATTTACAAGGAAATAGAAAACAAACAACATTTGCAAGGAAATATATAAAACAAACACCATTTACAAGCGAAAATAGAAAACAAACAACATTTACGAGGGAAAATAGAAAACAAACAACATTTACAAGGGAATGTAGAAAACAAACAACATTTACAAGGGAAAATAGAAAACAAGGAAATATAGAAAACAAACAACATTTACACGGGAATATAGAAAACAAGCAACATTTACAAAGAAAACAAACAACATTTAAAAGGGAATATAGAAAACAAACAACATTTACAAGGGAATATAGAAAACAAACACAATTTACAAGGGAATATAGAAAACAAACAACATTTACACGGGAATATAGAAAACAAACAACATTTACACGGGAATATAGAAAACAAACAACATTTACACTGGAATATAGAAAACAAACAAACAACATTTACAAGGGAATATAGAAAACAAACAACATTTACAAGGGAATATAGAAAAAAAAATACAAAGGAAACAAACAACATTTACACGGGAATATAAAAAACAAACAACATTTACACCGGAATATAGAAAACAAACAACATTTACAAAGAAAAAAAACAACATTTACAAGGGAATATATAAAACAAACAACATTTACGAGGGAAAATAGAAAACCAACAACATTTAAACGGGAATATAGAAAACAAACAACATTTACACGGTAATATAGAAAACAAACAACATTTACACAGGAATATAGAAAACAAACAATATTTATAAAGAAAACAAACAACATTTAGAGGGAATATAGAAAACAAACAACATTTACACGGGAATATAGAAAACAAACCACATTTACACGGGAATATAGAAAACAAACAACATTTACAAGGGAATATAGAAAACAAACAACATTTACACGGGAATATAGAAAACAAACAAACAACATTTACAAGGGAATATAGAAAACAAACAACATTTACGAGGGAAAATAGAAAACCAACAACATTTACACGGGAATATAGAAAACAAACAACATTTACACGGGAATATAGAAAACAAACAACATTTACACAGGAATATAGAAAACAAACAACATTTATAAAGAAAACAAACAACATTTACACGGGAATATAGAAAACAAACAACATTTACAAGGGAATATAGAAAACAAACAACATTTACACGGGAATATAGAAAGAAAAAAAACATTAACAAGGGAATATAGAAAACAAACAACATTTACACGGAAATATAGAAGAAAGAAAAAACATTTACAAGGGAATATAGAAAACAAACAACATTTACACGGGAATATAGAAAACAAACAAACCAGGAAATACTTGAAGTGAAATTGGATTAAAGGGACACTTGACAATTTTGATTAAATTGACACTTGACAATTCAGATTAAAGGAACACTTGCCAATATTAATTGGACTTTATTCGTATATAGGATTTTAAAGAAATACTGGAACCATTTTATGCATTTCCTGTAAGTGAATCTTTTTAATTGTAGTATTTGAATAAGTTTGTTGAATATATTTTCGAAATAGTTGTTGCATTGTTTTACTTCTTTTTTTGTTACATTTGTCCATTAACACATTCGTTATATTATATATACTTGGTTTATCGTCCGACATAACTTTTGCAAAACATAAGTACTTTGTAACATGTATTTGGTATGACTTTATGACGAGCAAATAACAATTCTACTTTTTCTTTAATATAAAATTCAAACATTATAGGACATTAATGCCATGCTGTCAATTTTCTTTTAATATATGTATTCATACATTTAATCGGAATTTCCATAAAATGTGTGTTTTTTATTAAAAAAACAATAAATAATAACCACGAGCAAGAACATCTGGTGTTAACTATAGGGTAGTAACCAATAATAGGCTGATCAAAACCATCGTCTGTATTTTGATAGAAATATACTGGAATTGAAGCACTGTGTGTTTGTGTGGACGTTATTTTGTTTAACAAACATATGGTTCAAGCTGAGTGTGTGGTCCAACAGCTGGACTGTGTTTATGCAATATAGCACCCGTATCAAGCAACGTTTTGGCAGTGATATGCTGACAAGTATGTAATAATAGATTGGAATATGCATTTATTTATTAAATATGTAAATCATTTAGTGATAACAATCCTATAACATAATCTTCCCGGGGCGTTAAATATACAGTAACTAATGTATTTTTTACGTAATATGCTATGACGCACTTGGATCCGCCTAAAAAATAATACATGATTAGGCATAACCGGAAAGCTATAGAACATGATAGGGCTGGCCGGTAGTTTCCGGGAAAATTGTTGCGAACTCATATTCAAGAGATTTGGATCTACTTTATAAGTACAGCAAAAAGGATGCATTGTTTACTGACATTTGTTTGTTTTACATACATGTTTAGTATTGACTGCTGTCTTTCCTGTTACTTTTATAAAAGTTGGCTGCGGGCAAAGGGACATAATCCAACAGATTGCTTTGCAAAGCAGTTCATGTAATCTCCACGCAGAGTTATCGTTCCTTATATTCACATATACCTCTGCATACTACTAAATTATAAGATTTTGGTAAAACCTTTTAAATTCGAATATTTTTGCCTGAAACTTATTTATTTCTTGTGTAAATATAATTTTCAGAATATCTGCAAATATAGATGTTGCAAGATTTGAAATAATGCATGAAAACAATTGGGATTATTTTACTACCAAAATAATACGTACTTATGTCTCCTCAATCGATACGCATGTAAACATTTCAAACCGAAGCTCGATAGCAGAACATTATTAAAAGGGTTTAACTCATAGAAAAACAATTTGAAAATATTGAATTTAGGTCTATATTTTATCTTTGTGGATCACGCAAAAGGAATTATTATAAACATCGTCATAACTTTTTTGAATAATCACGTGACCTAATCGTTCGCCCTACTTTCTTTGAAGTTGACATACTATGGGTAGAGATTGGAGTTCATGGGGAAAATCAATACAGGGCTACTCCACATACAGCACGCCTGAAGAAAGAGGGCGCGGTATTATTAAATGTGTTATAATTTTGGCAAAAAAATGCAAAGCTGTTTGAACGATTTGTCCAGGTTTGCATTTAGTTTTATATGTCCACCAAAAAGGCTACATTGTGTACCACAAACTCACAAATAGCACGCGTAAATATCGTCTTGGTAGCCGGCAAAGGGACATATTCCAGTAGATATTATTAAATACAGTACATGCCGTTAATACAATTTAAGATTTCCCAAGCAAAAGTCGAATGCCACTTCACAATCAACACGTTTTCAGAGGGTACAGTATACTTGAATGTTTCTATATATTCGACAAAATCACTGCCAAGCCGTTTGATGGATATGTCTAGTATTTCCAGCTGATCGATTTGTATGACCCCACCACCGACTGGTGAGGGGGCATATAACGTTAGCAATGTCCGTCCGTCCTTACGTACGTACGTTCGTCCCGAAAAGATTGTGTGTCTATCTCCCCACACACTTGTCAACCGATTGCTTCGAAACTAACCTATGATGTCAGGATGTGCATATTGTTTCGGCGACAAAATCGAACCAGTATTACTGGAGTTATGGGCCCTTTTTTGTCAAATTATACGTGAAAATATCTTGTGTGTCTTATCTCTTCCCACACTGTTCAACCGATTGCTTCCAAACTTTACAGGATGCTTACCTATGATGTCAAGATGTGCATATCGTTTCGGCGTCAAATCGATCCAGTATTATCGGAGTTATGGCCCTTTTTTCGTCAAATTTACGTCAAAATAGCTTGTGTGTCTATCTCCTCCCACACTTTTCAGACCTTTGCTTCGAAACTTTATAGGACGCTTACCTATGATGTCAAGATGTGCAATTTTTTCGGCGTCAAAATCGACATAGTATTACCGGACTTATGGCCCTTTTTCGTCAAACTTTACGTTAAAATAGCTCGTGTGTGTATCTCCTCCCACAGCTTTCCTCCGTTTCTTTATAAACTTTACAGGATGCTTACCTATGATATCAAAATGTGCATACCGATACGGCGTCGAAATCGACCCAGTATTACTACAGTTACGGCCCCTGTCTCGTCAAATTGTACGCTTTATTTACACATTTCTAGTTATGAATATGAATTCTAACACTATTTGTTAAGCCATTCGTGTTTGTGTAGGAAATCAGATATATAACAAAGAGAACAAATAGAACAATGACGTACTCTCCTGCCCGTTCTGATTACAGGCTCTGCCAACCGCTCTCCCAAAATCTCGAATGTCAGGGCTCGTACCCGTTCTGCCAACCGCTCTCCCAAAATCTCGAATGTCAGGGCTCGTACCCGTTCTGCCAACCGCTCTCCCAAAATCTCGAATGTCAGGGCTCGTACCTGCTCTGCCAACCGCTCTCCCAAAATCTCGAATGTCAGGGCTCGTACCCGCTCTGCCAACCGCTCTCCCAAATTCTCGAATGTCAGGGCTCGTACCCGCTCCGCCAACCGCTCTCTCAAAATCTCGAATGTCAGGGCTCGTACCAGTTCTGCCAACCGCTCTCCCAAAATCTCGAATGTCAGGGCTCGTACCCGCTCTGCCAACCGCTCTCCCACAGTCTCGAATGTCAGGGCTCGTACCCGTTCTGCCAACCGCTCTCCCACAGTCTCGAATGTCAGGGTCTCGTACCCGCTCTGCCAACCGCTCCTGCACAATCTTGAATGTCAGGGTCGCGTATCCGCCACGCTACAGTCATCATGCTGATTTGCAACTTTGTACATGATGTATAGCTTGTGTCACTGAATAAATGGTATTTGTTGCTGATAACAAAAATAAAACACTTATTTTCTGTTGAAAATAAAGGAAGAATGGTTACATGGTATATTTTTTAGGGACACACGACAATCTTAATTTCTTAAAACCTCACGGCATCCCGTTATTTTTCTAGGTAACTTTCATTTTTTCAATCATTGATATTAATTATTAGAATAGTTGTATACTGAACAAACAAAAAAGAAACGTCCGCATTTTAAGCTGTGATTTGCATAGGGTTGACTTTGTTACACTTTGTACACAAATCTAGATACAATTTCATCATTTTATACTTATCACTAAATCATTCTGATCAATATTAATAATCACCAAAGACCAGAGTTAGTGTGTTGCTGCTAAAACATGTTTTATTCAAATTGTGAAATCACTATATTTGTATTATAAAGGGAGGTAATCTGAAAATATTCATTCTTGAAAGCTGTATGGCGCAAAAGTGAGTGAACAGGTCAGCTTACTTTCTCCGTCTTTTTGGTGCTGATATTTCAATAGAACAAAACTGTGTTAAATCAAAGTATAAACCACAAGAGCCGGAAATACTGTTTAAACCAAAACAAGGGGAATAACTTTGCGTACAAGTTTGATTCCAGGAAAATTGTTTTCATGACAGTGCTGGCCTTTTAACAAAGGTATTAACATATAAGACCAAGCAAAATATATTTTCATTGTGTCTACATGTATGGGTAAAGTTGCGAAAGTTTCTTTTTTTTGTTGAGTATATATTATTAACCTATTGATTATATTGCACCAATAATATATTTAAACCTATGGTAGAATAATGGGGGAGGGTGTGAAAGGGAATCTCAATACTGTGCAAGCAGTTTTAAAGTTTAAAAAACCCAGAGTTATTGGACATGTGTAATAACATTCCTTGGATTAAAATGAAGACGTGTGTGAAGTTTCATTAATATAGTCAACTACTTTTCAAGTTATGACCAAGGTTATGCTGCAGGTT
This sequence comes from Cyrtodaria siliqua, assembly GCA_037043455.1. NCBI lineage: Eukaryota > Metazoa > Mollusca > Bivalvia > Adapedonta > Hiatellidae > Cyrtodaria > Cyrtodaria siliqua. The sequence continues at coordinate 165,353 of JAWPHD010003737.1, read as the reverse complement.
AAAGTGTGACCGGCGGACTACGGACGACGACGGACGAAAGAAGAGGACAGACAAAGTGATCCATAGGTGTCTGCCATGCTACGCAGGCGACACAATAAATGTTTTTTTTATGATAATAAAATGGTAAAACCTATGACTTTGTTCAATTTATTCATTGTTTTATTAAAAATGCTTATAAAATCAAAAGGTTATTATATTTGTATTGGGATTATTGGGATATATGCACCCGTTCTTTCGAGTATAAATATTGTGCGACTTCAGGAGATATTAATACGGGGACCAACTCGTGCATATATGAAGTTGGCAGTAGCAGCAGTAGCAGTAGCAGCAGTAGCAGTAACTACTGTTGGCAGTAGTTAGCAGTAGCAGTAGCAGCGGTAGCAGTAACTACTGTTGGCAGTAGTTAGCAGTAGCAGTAGCAGCGGTATCAGTAACTACAGTTAGCAGTAGCAGTAGCAGTAGCAAACATATGATGGTTGCGAAAGGGGTAGTCAGTTAAACATGATGGTGGGACAGTTGAAACAACGCACTGGCGCAAAGAAAACATACTTGAGATGAATATACCTATTGAGATAGTGCTCTACTGCTGCTACTGCTAATGCCGACTTCACGTTCCTTTTTTGTTATTATTTATTTATTTAATTGTATTTTTTTACTGTGTAAAAAATCCTATAACTGTATATCCTTCAAGGGAAATGTCGAACTTTACATTCCGCCAACCATGTTTCTGATCGATCTTTCTGTTTAAATCAAATATTCACGATTTAATGGAATTTAAAATGAAGCGTTTGCCACTCTGAATGTTGCCTCAACACCACGTTTGATTAAACAGATCAGAGAAATGTGGAATACATCACCATCAATCCAGTAATTATAACATGATTGAGTATTTCGGTTGTGCAAGAAATCTAAATTTGGTTAAAGCGCAGTAAAAAAAAAAAATACCGAATATTTGCATTATTTAATTAACCCAAAATATATTGTTATTTTTCAAACTGCAGTTATTTAACATTATGTATGTTCATGCCTGCAAAACATCGTGCTAGTTATCAACAATATAAAACCAAACTGAAATAAAAATGCCATCAAATACTAGTAAACGTTTCAATGCGCTATTATTTTGTTTCAATGGGATTCGACCGCGATGATTAGCTGTGGTTCCAATTAAATTCAATAATTTGTTCAAGGTTTACACCACAATTAGCTGATCCCCCATGAACAGAAATTAAAATTTGTCATTAAATTAAAAGGAAAACACAAAAAAACACACAAAAAAACACATAATAACATTTTAGATTCAGCATAATAACGATTAACCGGAACCGGAACCGGACGATATCAATAAAGAGAACAGTAGGGGCGACAATCCTCGGGAGATTTATTACTTCCCTTATCGTAAATGTGTGCTTTCAAAGTGCATGTTATTTTTGTTTGCTCAGATACTTGACATGTATTCCCCTATTTCCGACGCAATTCGTATTTAATTATCAATAATGCTAAAGTTTCGTGTTCCTAAAAACCAAATTAGTTTCTATTTATTTCCGGTAACTACTCACTACTCACTGGTGTACCGGACAGACCAGTATTATCAATAAGTATAGGATAGACTGCTACACAGCCGTCAATAAAATTAACTGTTTGAGGGAAACGGTGGGACTTGCGCCGTGAAGCAGTCTAAGTATAGGATAGAGGCTAATAAGGGAAGATACACCCAATTCAATTCCCATAGGATTGTCACAATTAAAGACACTTTATGCAATGAATTTACATAAACTGCATACACTGCCAGTGAGATTGTACCTAGGACTTGTTAATTGCTCACCAAAAACATACTACTCCGCGGCATTTTACAGAGCTGTTCTCAACCAAAGACGAGAGCGCGCACCTGCCTTACATCAAAACTTCAAAAAGTGAGAACGGGCAGAATGAGTATTACATTATTTTTCTTCAAATGCAGTAAATAAATGAAATAAATGATGGAGAATTATTTTAGTCCAATACATTATTTATTTAACAGTACTCCCTTTCTTGGTGAAAAAAATATAATGTCCCAGTTTATTCCCCGCTTCCGGTTAGGTATAATTTATAATTGGGGGTATCAACCCTATAAAGAGAAATGTTCACCATTAAGAAACTGAAAGGGAGGGAGCGTTGCGTCCGACCGCGGTCGCAATGTTGAAGATTTCGGAAGAGCCTCTATACTTTAAATTAAATTCGATGATAATAAATAACAGCAAATTAAAATGCTAAAAACGGTAACAGCTAACAAAGTATAAATTTCGCCAATAACATGACAATTAACAATGTATAATTAGTAAAATTCAATGTAATACTCACCACTGTTCCCCAGGGATTACAGCACAAAATAAAAGCCTTTGGGGCTTTCTTGTTGGTGCATCATGCCTAGTTCGATTGTGCACATTATTGTAAACTTCAGAAAAGAAATAACTTTCAAGTGATTAAATGAAAAGACATTTATTGGGGCTTCTTTAAGGGTATCAGGCCTTTGTGCCATGCCCTCTTTTGTTTAAGCCTATTTGGGATTTTTTAAGGGTATCAGGCTTTTGGGCCATGCCTCTTTTGTTTAAGCCTATTGGGTATTCTTTAAGGGTATCAGGCTTTTGGGCCATGCCCTCTTTTGTTTAAGCCTATTGGGGCTTCTTTAAGAGTATCAGGATTTTGGGCCATCCCTTCTTTTGTGAAAAATGTTAAGGGCTGCCATGATATGTGTATGTGTTTGCCGGCAGCCAGCTTTTTGGAGCCGCGTCCAATATTTGCCAAACAACTTAATAAATGATAATATGTTCTTATGTGTTAGTCAAGTTTGTGCCTTCCTAATACGAGATTAAATCAAAAAAATTTCATATGGATGGCCTTTGTTTTGTAGGCGTGACATTTACTGTATGTGTGCTGTTTGCGGTTACAACGCGCCGGAAATTAGTCTTGATCATCTTCGGCGCTTTATTGTAAATGTAAACGACTAGACTGGTTCCCTGGCCCCTCACAATGCTTTGTAGTCTAGATCATCTTCGACGCTATGCTTGTTTTCTATACAAACGCCAAAAACAGTTCTTCTAAAAAAAAATTGAAGTTTGCCGAGATTCTGGTATCGTTTCTGATTGGCTGATACAGACGCACCGTCTATGCAAGATATACAGAACGACAGCAGGGGCGGATCCAGGATTTCAGCTTGGGGGTGGGAGGGGTGGGGGGGGGTGGGGGCGTAAGATTTTGGTCAATATTCGGGTCCGTTTCTAGCCTCATAAAACGGTTTCGGTAGTGCATTGATAGGGTAAAAAGTCCGTTTTCAAATAAAAGGACTTTATAATTAAACCACTCATTAGCCATTATGCGTCGAGCGAGTGAAGCGAGTGAGAAATTTTTTTATACTGAGGGCGTGCATCGAAATTGTTTGATGCGGGGCGTAAGATTTTGGTAAATTTTCGGGTCCGTTTCTAGCCTCATAAAACGGTTGCGGTAGTGCATTGATAGGGTAAAAAAGTCCGTTTTCAAATAAAAGGATTTACCAATGTGTTAATTAAACCACTCGTTAGCCATTAGGCGTCGAGCGAGCAAAGCGAGTGAGACAATTTCTTATACTGAGGGCGTGCATCGAAATTGTTTGATGGAGGGCGTAAGATTTTGATCAGTTTCGGGTCCGTTTCTAGCCTCATAAAACGGTTGCGGTAGTGCATTGATAGGGTAAAAAAAAATTATACTGAGGGCGTGCATCGAAATTGTTTGATATTTTATCTACAGTAACATGGGCATACATGTATGATCCGGAATTTTTATGGGGGGCCGCGCCGGGTGCCCCCCTCCCTCCCCACCCCACTTTATCCGCTAGTGGACAGAAAGACGATAAAGTGATAAATAAACAAAGAGGGAATCGACAAACTAAATGCAGATGGTCAAAAATACTTTCATAAAACAAAACTATTTCGGTCATGTGCTTCCGGTTTCAAATATGTTTCTGCAGAAAATGTCAAGAAGTTTGTTTTTAAAAGCAAGCGTCGATGATGATCAAGACTAGAAATTAGCAGAAATAGTTTGTGTCGCACTGTGGTGACTAGGCTTCTGAATCTTTTCTAATCAATTTGATATTGTTATTGTCGGAAATTGTGCTTTTACAATTGACGGTAGATTAAATTAGAAATCCGGTCTTTGTCGAGAACGAAAATAAATGTTATTGACAGAATTAATTGAAGTTGTTCGAATATTTCGTGACAAGCCATGCTTAACAATACAGGGATATGAGGCATGCATAACGTCTGAGAACGACTGGAAAGGATTTGCATATCCATAAACTTTATGAATTTGATCATAAAGGATTCTCTTTTAAAACCGTCATGGATATAAGACTGTGATGTATTAAATTGATATCAAACAGTTTGTTTTTTAAAGGTATGACATACTTGTCGAGAATTGCTTCATGTTGACATAGATAGTCGATATCGAGTTAGTACTATTGGTGATCATGTTGACATAGAGAGTCGATATCGAGTTAGTACTATTGGTGATCATGTTGACATAGAGAGTCGATATCGAGTTAGTACTATTGGTGATCATGTTGACATAGATAGTCGATATCGAGTTAGTACTATTGGTGATCATGTTGACATAGAGAGTCGATATCGAGTTAGTACTATCGGTGATCATGTTGACATAGATAGTCGATATCGAGTTAGTACTATTGGTGATCATGTTGACATAGAGAGTCGATATCGAATTAGTACTATTGGTGATCATGTTGACATAGATAGTCGATATCGAGTTTATCGAGTTAGTACTATTGGTGATCATGTTGACATAGATAGTCGATATCGAGTTAGTACTATTGGTGATTTGTGTTTGAAGATGATGATTTGTTGAACGTGCTTTTACGTCATTTTCATTATGACGGACGATTTTTTCGTGGTGTAGGCAGACCACCCCTTTTTTGGGTGTGTGGGGTATTGGGGGTGGTGCTGTGGTGCGGGGGGGGGTGAGTAGAACCAGTAGTGTATACCTCGAATTGACATTTTCTCACTTACAAGTCGAGCTCCCAGTGGGATTAGAACTAGTCTCGGGCAGGCAGACCGTATCGGTCTGGGCAGATTAGGCCAATTAAAGCGCCCACTAGCGATTAGTCCAATTTATTCGCTCGTTTTTTTCACGTGCATAAAGTTGACGTTTGCGTGACGTCATGTTGTAAATAAGTGTTTTGAAAGTCTCGTTGAATCTCTAAAAATCTCGTCAAAATCGCCCAAAACGAGAGGGCGATTGTAAACGTCGTAGTTTCCCCAGGCCCTGGTTCTGGATCCGTGTAGTATAGCGTAACGAAGAAATCAGAAGCGGGCCGGGTGACCGAGGCGAGATTAGAACCCGCAACGATGAGCGGTGAGAATGCTTCAAACGCTGCCAAAGTGTTTGACGTCATATCCGGCGAGTAAAGACTGAACGTTGTTTAACGGCTCATCAACGCATTACAGGTTACTAAGAGCCACATCAGAGAGAGCGGAAGGATATTAGGAATCCGGAAACCTGCCATTCTCTTACTAACAAATATGTGCATTTGGTTCTTTAAACTGATCGGTGAATATAATCCGATACACGTGAACGCCCAGTTTACGCCCCATCCGATGGACAGGGCTAAGGGAAAGTGTATTGTCCGAAAACACACGGAAAACACACCACGCACGTGGACCACGTAGCTGACTACATGTCTAAACAGAAAAATATCAAACGCCTATGACTGTGAATCCATATATCGGGTAACTGTCTAACTAATTAACGCCGTGAAGTCATGGATCAGACAAATTTTCCTAGTAAATACATGGATCAGGGAAACTAACCCCGTGAATCCATGGATCAGGGAAACTAACCCCGTGAATCCATGGATCAGGAAGACTAATCCCATGAATCTATGGATCAGGCAAACTAACTCCGTAAATCCATGGATAACTCCATAAATCCATGGATTAGGCAAACTAACCGCATGAATCCATGGCTCAGGCAATCTAACCCCGTGAATCCATGGATTTGGCAAACTAACCGCGTGAATCCATGGACCAGGCGTGAATCCATGGACCAGGCAAACTAACCCATTGAATCCATGGATCAGGCAAACCAACGCTGTCAATCCATGGAACATGCAAACTAGCCCAGTGAATCCATGGATCAGGCGACACTAACCCCGTGAATCCATGGAACATGCAAACTAGCCCAGTGAATCCATGGATCAGGCGACACTAACCGCGTGAATCCATGGAACAGGCGACACTAACCGCGTGAATCCATGGAGCTGGCAATCTAACCCATTGAATCCATGGATCAGGTAAACTAACCGCGTGAATCCATGGATAAGGCAAACTAACCCCGTGAATCCATGGACCAGGCAAACTAACCCATTGAATCCATGGATCAGGCAAACCAACGCTGTCAATCCATGGAACATGCAAACTAACCCCGTGAATCCATGGATCAGGCAAACTAACCCCGTGAATCCATGGAACATGCAAACTAGCCCAGTGAATCCATGGATCAGGCGACACTAACCGCGTGAATCCATGGAGCTGGCAAACTAACCCATTGAATCCATGGATCAGGTAAACTAACCGCGTGAATCCATGGATAAGGCAAACTAACCCCGCGAATCAATGGATAAGGCAAACTAACCGCGTGAATCCATGTATCAGGCAAACTAACGTCGTGAATCCATGTATCAGGCAAACTAACGTCGTGAATCCATTGATCAGACAACCGCGTGAATATCCATGGATCGGGAAAACTAAATTCGTGAATCCATGGATCAGGCAAAATATGTTTTCGGTGTTCACTGAAGATAGATCGGAATCCGTTTTTGACGTGTGTGTTAAGGCAAAACGAACTCATCAATATGGAAACAAATCTCAAATTAGACAGTAGCCATCTGTCATGCATTGTGTTGATGAAAGATGTTTTCTAGCGAGACGCTCCTACACATCTGAATAATGCAACCCTGGCATAGGGAATAGGTGATCGCGTGGTTTGGTTTGATCACAGACCTAATAACAGATATGTCTGTGGTTTGATCAATCACCCAACTGCTGGAGAGATACATTGTGATTCTGGCACTAGGTACAACTGGAAAGATATAATACATTTTTTTTATAGTTTGGAAATTTATTTCACGCTTGATATATAATGTATTGGATGTTCCAACAGGCAGGGAGTAAAGTATACATACTTACTCCGTGGTACCAATAACCGCAAGCATTTCGCTAATCAATTCTATTTCGGTCCTCACCGGGACGTCACGCTCCCTGGATTACTGAGCCGAAGTGCTACCCATAACACCATGACGCCAATATAATGCTTGCTTCGAAAAAAAATGTGCCTTAACATTTTCACTGCTACAGTCGAAAACATTAATTTTACTACCAGCGTTGGCCTAGAGTAACAGGTGCACTATGTGCAGGCTGATCAGGGTTTACACTGTTCGCCACACATGAAGAATATTGTCCATAACACTTTATTTATAATATTACCGGAATGTCTGAATTCAATTTTAGCAGACGACTTTTGAAATTTGGCGGCGAAAGGGTTAAGATAAATCATTATTTGCTTATTCTGAAATTGTATTGTTAACCAGAAGAAATAACTTTTAAAAGGATAATAAGCCATACTTAACACCATAATCTTTCAGAATTAATACTTATTAAAACATGTGTAAACAAATAAATACCTTCAAATTTTTCGAAACTGTACATTTATAATGATTTTCACAAAAGGCGAAGCGGTGCCCGGCTGTGACACTACACTTTAGCAACGCAAGTGCTAAACTGGTCCCCTTATGTAGTTTACTTCTGCACATTAAAGGGACATATAGCAATATTTATTTATTTTCACCCATCGCAAACTAATGGTGTGTGAATTGTTTTCTTCGGTTGAACTCTCAACAAAAGTGTTTGTTCGTCGTCGTCGTCAAGTCGACTAACAAGGCAACAGTTTATACATATAATTATACATGGAAATGGTTTAAGTTACTTTTACCATATTTTGGATTTTATTAAACTTGGTAACACTTTTTCTTGCTTTCTTTGGCTATTTCTCAGATGTCCGGCATAACACCAAATAGAATCATTTCAAACCACGTATATAAAAAAATAAGAAAACGTTGTTTGAGACACACCATCTTCACATATACAGTTTCATCTGAAATGGTTAAGTAATTACCAGACACTAACATTTGACTTAAAGATGAATGGCCATCCTTTTTGTAGTATTATCAATTAACAAATTTGAATCTTGAACATCATATGAACATTTCTTGATAGTCACGGAGAGAAACATATATTTAAAACCGCTACTAAGTTGTATGTAAAAATAAGTATTGTTTGCATGACGTAGATACTACTTTTACGACAGCGTGACTGCAAGGGGAAATGAGGTAAATCTGAATTGTATAGCGGCACAACTATTGCCAGATAATTGATAAATACATTTAACTGTGGATTAATTTACCTGTTCAAAGTTTCTACGTCATCAAATAAAATCTTATTCTCGCTTTTCACAGATATTGCAATGTCTGAAGTGTAAATAGCTATTGTTGTGTATTGATTTCAATTTAAATAAACATAAACATGTTCATGCAACCAAACATGGCCGGAGAACTTTAATCAATCGCCATTATTATGTAACACAACCCGTGCAACATTTATTTGAAACAAACCTTCAAATAAGATTTGGTAAACAACCAAATTCATTTACAATGATACATATCACGTGAACTTGATTGTCGTCAAATGTGGCCAATCAATTTTCGATTGCAATCGGTCATCAAAACACCATTAGTTATTGCTTATGCTCGCTAGTTACCATTTCGTTTCAAATATGTTAGAATATTACATAGTAATTTATAACCGATCCATCATATATGCGAAATGTGTTGATTTTCAAACACCATTAAGACCTCATTGATCAAAATACGATGTTGAATGAGTTCCGACACTCGCATGTATTTTGTTATTTAAAGGGAGGGACACATGACAATCTTGAAGTAGTCTCGATTTGTTTATCCAGTATCATGTTGACTTTAAACCTGCTTGCATTATTATTAAACTTTACATTTTTCATTTTCATCTTATTCTACCATATGTTTAAATACATTATTGGTGCAATATAATCAACAGTTAATAATATAAACTGCTTTATACTAGTCTTATAATTAATATGATTGATTGAACAAATGCAAGTTATGTAGAAAAGCTACCGGGACGACGTGGGTTTTTCAAAAATCAGGATTGCCGCGTGTCCCTTTAAAGCGAGTGACGTTATACCGTCAAATATGTTAAAAAACAAAAGTGCTGATGTGCACGTTCATTCGACAGTGTCTGGCTTTCGCTAGAACTTGACCGAACGCTGTGTGTAACGTCGCAACGTATCTGATGCGACGCAAGCGCATCAGTAACTTCAATGTGACGTAAACGTAACGTGACGTAAACGTAACGATAGTAACAACGTGGTTTTTATTTGAAGCAGCGTTATTGTGTTGTTTGTTGTGTTGTTGTTTTTTATCAATGGTGGATTTGTTTAAGTTTTTATTCAAGTAAAAGTCCGCGAGAGAGACGCGGTGCGGCAAGAGCGGGAAGGCAGGCGGAAATGAATCCGTGTCACAATGGCACGGAGGACAGCATTGCATCAGGTCGCGCAGTAAGCAACGTAACAAATGCCAAAAAACCTGTCCCGTTAAACATTGCTCTTGTGGATATCTCCAGCGGGTGTGTGCCTGTCTTAGCAAAACCCCTCTATGACCAGGATGCACAATTGATGGCTAGAAAATCGTCCCATTTTTTCAAGTATCCCACGCCGCGTATCCTGTTATTTGACCAGACGTCCAACACCTTCCATTGGAAGATCGTTGGAGAAACAATCGGAAGCAAAACTGTAATAACTAGTGAATTTGAAGAAAACCTTGAGACAGTTAATGCCGAGAACCTTCCACAACGTCCACATGTATATACCACTGTCCAGTCATTTAAGCAGTCGTCTCACACGTTCCAGTTGAAGATTGCTGGAGAAACAATCGGAGGCAAAACTATAAAATCTAGCGAACCTGAAGAAAAACCGGAGAGAGTACATGCCGATGACCTTCTACAACAGCCAAATATGTATAACAGTATCCAGTCATTTGACCAGAGCTCTCACGTTCAGGGGAAAGTTTTTGGAGCAGCACTCGGAAGCAAAAATGAAATAGCTAGTGAATCTACAGAACGACATGAGGCAGAAATTCATGAAAACTTTCCACAGAATCGTCGGTTCTCAAAGCACAAGCCCCATAAAAACACGATACCCACTCACTTACCAGAAAATGAAGTCGTGTATGGTCATATTATTGAACTTGGTTGCAAGATCAGCATGCCGACATTCAAGCTATATAGTGGCATTCAAGGAGATATGCACCCCGAATTTAGGTGTGAGTACAGATCATCTGTGGTGACAAATATGCATGGTGTACCCGTTTCAGAACCAGTGAAGGGAGGAAAACACGCAAAAAATGCGACTGATCTGGACAGCATACACAAAGGCGTAACACATTCGATCAATCTGGGCATCATACACAAAGGCGCAACACATTCGATCAATCTGGGCATCATACACAAAGGCGTAACACATGCGACCAATCAAGACATCCTACACAAAGGCGTAACACATGCGACCAATCAAGACATCCTACACAAAGGCGTAACACATGCGACCAATCAAGACATCCTACACAAAGGTGTAACACATGCGACCAATCAAGACATCCTACACAAAGGCGTAACACATGCGACCAATCAAGACATCCTACACATCGCCAACATCGAGTAAGTGTGTATGTGTATAATCATTGATTACTACTATACCTAGAGTGTCTTTGAAACAATATGATGTGTTTGTTTGTATGGTGTTTTACGTCATTTCAACTCGTATTATATGACGGTTGTATGGTGTTTTACTTCATTTCAACTCGTATTATATGACGGTTGTATGGTGTTTTACGTCATTTCAACTCGTATTATATGACGGTTGTCTTTTGTGGTGGAGGTAGACGTGAGAATCATGGCTCTTACCTACCTACCACAGGCATAGACCCATGATTCCTGTTCCTTTAGAAATCAGCAGGACTCCGTACTGACCCCGTGCGCACCTTTCCGGTGAGGTTTCTGAAGGCATCACGCAATGCCCGCATAAACAACCACCGTATGTCAATAGAACAAACCTTAAATACCACAACTGCATGCAGAAGACTCGCCAAGGAGAGCAAAGACACGCCAATATTGTCAGTGTTCGAAGGCCGTAGAGGACTGTTTATTTCCGACATTTTCATTGTTTACGTTCGAAATAATCTCATTTTCGTGTGAACGAGACGTTCCGTATTTGGAACCTTAACACCGCCCTACTCACACACCTGATACTTTCCTGTTAACGTTTCCGTTTTGTGTAAGCTGTGGGTGGGTTTAAGTTTCCAAATAGGGAACAACACAGCGCGTGGTATTTTAAATGGTAAACATTTAAGAAAACATGTCTGCTGAAACACGGTGTCTTACACAAACATACCTAAATCGACGAGATTTTCTTCTCTTTGGTGAGTTGTATGCATGCACGCGTGGTTTTTTAGGTTTAGTCTATTGAAATACGGTGGTTGTTCAAGCAGGCTTTGCTTGATGTCTTGAAAAACCTCTCTTGGTGGGGTCGAACCAGATATAATACCTACCTATTCTGTAAAGGATCGCATCGTAGCTCTATGGAAAGTATACACCATTCTCGCAGCTAAGATGGAGGCAGACCACCTCCCGCCATCCGTTAGAATCGACAACAATATGACGGGGTAGCGGTGTTCCAGTGGATATCACGTTCAAATCTGAACCATAGTCCGGATATCACTGGTTCCTGCCTCACTGGCGACATTGTTTGTTTTTCTGACAACAATGTGTTGACAAACCATGAAATTCATTATGATACAACATATCCCTTAACTAGACACGACTTGACCACGGACAGACTCGAAGCGTCACAAAGATGCTCCACTCCCAGAACTGGCCCAGACTTGACCACGGACAGATTTGAAGCGTCACAGAGATGTTCCACCCCAGAACTGGTCAAGACTTGACACGGACAGACTTGAAGTGTCACAGAGATGTTCCACTCCCAGAACTGGCCAAGACTCAACCTCGGACAGACTTAAAGCGTCACATATATGCTCCACTCCCAGAACTGGTTAAGACTTGACCTCGGACAGATTAGAAGCGTCACAGATATGCTCCACTCCCAGAACTGGCCAATACTTGACCACGGACAGATTTGAAGCGTCACAGAGATGTTCCACCCAGAACTGGTCAAGACTTGACACGGACAGACTTGAAGTGTCACAGAGATGTTCCACCCCAGAACTGATCAAGACTTGAACACGGACAGACTTGAAGCGTCACAGAGATGGTCCAGTCCCCGAACTGGCCAAAACTCAACCACGACTCGGATCATCACAGATATGCTCCACTCCCAGAACTGCCAACGACTTTACCACGGACAGACTTGAAGCGTCATAGAGATGCTCCAGTCCCAGAACGGGCCAAGACTCGACCTCGGACAGACTTAATGCGTCACAGATATGCTCCACTCCCAGAACTGGTTAAGACTTGACCACTGACAGACTTGAAGCGTCACAGAGATGCTCCACTCCAGAACTGGCCAAGACTTGACCACGGACAGAAGTGAAGCGTCACAGAGAGGCTCTCCTCTCAGAACTGGCCCAGACTCGATAACAGCCTCGAAATGCTCCACTTCCAGAACAGGACACTATTTGACCATGGACAGACTTAAACGGTGAACAACGACGCGGGGACAGTACTATCCCATTGTTATACGACTGTCAACAGCCTTGTAACTATCTAACTTTAAGACCATTTAACATCGGCAAAGAGACAGCCCCGACACCTATATCCACTTCAATTCACAACTTAATAGGCGCGGCATCGCCTACTATAAATAAACATACGCTCTCCCACCCCAAGCCACAGAACAATAGTTCACTGGAATGACCTACCCCTAGATATCTCAACCCTACCCGAAATAGAGCTGTTCAACTATGTAGATAACGGAGTAGAACATACAACACCTGAAGTGGTCTCAAATAGGTTTTTAATGTTAACATGACTAACCAATTGTCACTTTATTTTTCGCACTCCGACTAACACGTTTTTTGTCAGATAAGACGCGTCATTATTTGGTACCCAGCAGGCGCTACTTCGTCGCTAAATAACGTCAAAATTACCAGGTGTCCAGGTCATCTAATAATGTATATGTGCCGAAGAAAAGTATAGGTTTATTTACTGCTTTTTAAAACACCCGTGATTCAATATGAATAAAATGAATTATGAGATGGGTAAGTTGGTAACTCTTAATTCGACGCTCCAGTTTTGTAGTATAGCCTGGCTGGTTAAAGTCGTTTATATTGGGTCTATAGAGTCTGCATTCTTAAAGCATGTAATATATATATATATTTATTATATAACCTATAAATAGACGCGTTTTCATTGGCTAAAAAGTAATTTTTTAGAAAAAATATCTAGCGATATTGACCTGTTTTTTTGATATTGACCTGTTTTATATAATTGTTTTTTTGATATTGACCTGTTTTATATAATTGTAAATTGAGGGTTATATAATAAAACAGTGTTGATATGCAGTGTTGATATGCACCAAAAAATCATTATTGACCTCGGCTATCGCCTCGGTCAATAATGATTTTTTTGGTGCATATCACATCATGTATAACAGCTGAAAAGTCCATAATTGTATAATATATACCTCGTCGTCAATAGGTTTAGAAACGATATACATACGTTGTAAACTGTGGCTGTTGTTTGCTTTAATGAAACAGAGATACTGAGATAGGTAGTTATTCATCGTGTTGTTGTTTATAAATCTTAATTATACTTATTATCAAAAAGACACTTAAGAAGACAAAACTTCCTTTCCCCGTTTTGTAAATACAGTATTAACCCTTAAACCACTAAACACGACTATAATAGCCGTCCATTGTAAACCCCGATCAGCCTGCGAGTCAAGTCCGGCTGTTGATTAGTAATTTTCCCCAAAACACCTCTTTGTCACATAAATGTAATAGTCTTAAATCAAAGAAAGAACACTCCATTATATATATGTAGCGGGTTAAGGGTTAAAGGGACTGGAGGCGATCTGGAAGATTGCGATCGGGAAGAATAACGGGTGTCAATCCAAATACCATTACACCGTGTTTCGGTTGCATATCCAATCAATCTCATTAAAATCATATCCTAATTACGCTTTGATACTCTCCTTGTAGTGTAGAGTATCGTAGCGTGATAAAGGGTCTGATTTTAATGAGACTGCATATTCAATATACATATGCACTAAACTAGGCCCCATAAAATAATCGCTTTAATTACTGTTAATGAAATAATTTGGTCTGAAAAACTCGACGACTCGGCTAGATTTCGGTCCATAAATTATAAATACTAATTCATATGATATATATATTTCTTTATTAAAGTCTCATCATGGTTTACAATAAATACAAACATAAATAATACATCGTAAACATTATAAGATAGACATGCCATTCTAATTAGAATTATAAGAGACTAAAGTTATAAAACTATCAAATATTTTAAAAGTAGCTAATAACATCAAACTCAAACCTTATTTGCATAAATATTACACATTAAGACTATGTAAATGATGCTAATCTGTCTATCAAATATGTACTAAGAATGAGTATTGTAATATTTGACAAAATAAACAAAGCACTATTGCGCATTAGTTAGAACAAAATTAAAAAATCATTTATCCCCTTTGATCAGAACAAAAAAGAACTGATCAGCATCATTTTCATAGAAGAAAATAAAACTGAATCACGATATGATAAAACAAATTGACATTATTTACAGATATAAAATTGACATTGTTTGGCATATTTAAAGGGGGTATATCAGGATTTTTCTAGAAACATCTTAAATTATAAAATTGTTCCCGTTGATGATAAAACACTTATATTAATCAAAATATGATGTTAGAACCACTTTGTTAATGTATAAACTTTGAAAACACCATATTAGACAGGACGGAATCGGACGTAAAATGCTGAAATTAACCCTGGTGCGTCTGCGTTACTGTGCAGAATGAATTTCTTTACAAAAAAGGGATACTTTTTAGGCTCATTTATTATGTTGTGTCAATGTAGAATAGAAAATATTAATATTTGTCAATTTTAAGTCGGACTCCTAGACCACCATGAAAAGTCTGATGTACTCCCTTTAAGAAGGAAAAAAAGACTAACGATACAATGATATGATATAATAAATGTTTTGTGATCTAACGACACTTTAATTTAATAATATATACAACTGATAGCACTATTAACGAGTTAATACTGATGAATTAAAAAACGCCGTGTTTTCCAGTCCAAATAACTGTCATAAATAATAATTCAACCGCATTTAATATGCAGCTTATTTATGCACGTGCAGATTTCATCACATTATGGGGTTTTTCACTTGTATTGCTATTGGTACCCGCTATTTACTTTTCACTGCAGCTAACATTGAATAAATAAACCAGTGTACCAAGTTCAGCCTGTGGCCGAAGGGGTTAACGACGTTGGGTTGTAAAACTTCTCGCCTGCGGCTTCCACTGCGGGTTCGAATCCCACTGGGAGCTCGACTTGTAAGTCAGGAAGTGTCGATTCTTACGGATGGCGGGAGGTGTACAGTACTGGTTCTACCCAGGAAAAATGAGTGGTCTGCCTCCAAACAAACAAACAAACCTAATTTCAACGCCTAATACATATACGTCAACAGTGACGTGTGTCTCTTTAGTCATAGTTTGAATTACACGTGCGCAATGAATTACTAGTATACTACTAGTATTAGTAACGAATAGATGCATATGGTTCATTAACGTGCTCGGAGGATAGACTCCGAAACACGGGACCGCCTGGTTTATGTTCCCGTCCGACAGACGAGACCAAGGTCAAGGTCAAGTTTCTTGGTGCCAGTGAGACTTGAACCTGGGTCCGACGGTTAACACGCCACCCCTATATTAAAGGACCATACAACACGGAATGCATGATAAGGTAGCTATACAGGGGCGGATACAGCATTTGAGATTAGGGGTCGCAACTTTTAAAAAAACAATTAACAACCACAAAACACGCGTACAAACACGTTTTCTTTTCAATTTTAGGCGGAAAGGAGGTGGTGGGGGCGAAACTTAAAAAAAATGTTGGCAGTATGAATTTCATAACTTTTCAGATAAAAGCAGTAGTACATGATCCTTATATAAAAGCAGTAGTACATGATCCTTATATAAAAGCAGTAGTACATGATCCTTATACAAAAGCAGCAGTACATGATCCTTATATAAAGGCAGCAGTACATGATCCTTATATAAAGGCAGTAGTACATGATCCTTATATAAAAGCAGCAGTACATGATCCTTATATAAAAGCAGGAGTACATGATCCTTATATAAAAGCAGTAGTACATGATCCTTATATAAAAGCAGCAGTACATGATCCTTATATAAAAGCAGCAGTACATGATCCTTATATAAAAGCAGCAGTATATGATCCTTATACAAAAGCAGCAGTACATGATCCTTATATAAAGGCAGCAGTACATGATCCTTATATAAAGGCAGTAGTACATGATTCTTATATAAAAGCAGGAGTACATGATCCTTATATAAAAGCAGGAGTACATGGTCCTTATATAAAAGCAGCAGTACATGATCCTTATATAAAAGCAGTAGTACATGATCCTTATATAAAAGCAGCAGTATATGATCCTTATATAAAAGCAGCAGTACATGATCCTTATATAATAGCAGCAGTACATGATTCTTATATAATAGCAGCAGTACATGATCCTTATATAATAGCAGCAGTACATGATTCTTATATAATAGCAGCAGTACATGATCCTTATATAAAGGCAGTAGTACATGATCCTTATATAAAAGCAGCAGTACATGATCCTTATATAAAAGCAGCAGTACATGATCCTTATATAAAAGCAGCAGTACATGATCCTTATATAATAGCAGCAGTACATGATTCTTATATAGAAGCAGCAGTACATGATCCTTATATAAAAGCAGCAGTACATGATCCTTATATAAAAGCAGCAGTACATGATTCTTATATAAAAGCAGCAGTACATGATCCTTATATAAAAGCAGTAGTACATGATCCTTATATAAAAGCAGCAGTACATGATCCTTATATAAAAGCAGCAGTACATGATCCTTATATAAAAGCAGCAGTACATGATCCTTATATAAAAGCAGCAGTACATGATCCTTATATAAAAGCAGCAGTACATGATCCTTATATAAAAGCAGCAGTACATGATCCTTATATAAAAGCAGCAGTACATGATCCTTATATAAAAGCAGCAGTACATGATCCTTATATAAAAGCAGCAGTACATGATCCTTATATAAAAGCAGCAGTACATGATCCTTATATAAAAGCAGCAGTACATGATCCTTATATAAAAGCAGCAGTACATGATCCTTATATAAAAGCAGCAGTACATGATCCTTATATAAAAGCAGCAGTACATGATCCTTATATAAAAGCAGCAGTACATGATTCTTATATAAAAGCAGCAGTACATGATCCTTATATAAAAGCAGCAGTACATGATCCTTATATAAAAGCAGCAGTACATGATCCTTATATAAAAGCAGCAGTACATGATCCTTATATAAAAGCAGCAGTACATGATCCTTATATAAAAGCAGCAGTACATGATCCTTATATAAAAGCAGCAGTACATGATCCTTATATAAAAGCAGCAGTACATGATCCTTATATAAAAGCAGCAGTACATGATCCTTATATAAAAGCAGCAGTACATGATCCTTATATAAAAGCAGCAGTACATGATCCTTATATAAAAGCAGCAGTACATGATCCTTATATAAAAGCAGCAGTACATGATCCTTATACAAAAGCAGGAGTACATGATCCTTATATAAAAGCAGTAGTACATGATCCTTATATAAAAGCAGCAGTACATGATCCTTATATAAAAGCAGCAGTACATGATCCTTATATAAAAGCAGCAGTACATGATCCTTATATAAAATCAGCAGTACATGATCCTTATACAAAAGCAGCAGTACATGATCCTTATACAAAAGCAGGAGTACATGATCCTTATATAAAAGCAGCAGTACATGATCCTTATATAAAAGCAGCAGTACATGATCCTTATATAAAAGCAGCAGTACATGATCCTTATACAAAAGCAGCAGTACATGATCCTTATACAAAAGCAGTAGTACATGATCCTTATATAAAAGCAGCAGTACATGATCCTTATATAAAAGCAGCAGTACATGATCCTTATATAAAAGCAGCAGTACATGATCCTTATATAAAAGCAGCAGTACATGATCCTTATATAAAAGCAGCAGTACATGATCCTTATATAAAAGCAGCAGTACATGATCCTTATATAAAAGCAGCAGTACATGATCCTTATATAAAAGCAGCAGTACATGATCCTTATATAAAAGCAGCCGTACATGATCCTTATATAAAAGCAGCAGTACATGATCCTTATATAAAAGCAGCAGTACATGATCCTTATATAAAAGCAGCAGTACATGATTCTTATATAAAAGCAGCAGTATATGATCCTTATATAAAAGCAGCAGTACATGATCCTTATATAAAAGCAGCAGTACATGATCCTTATATAAAAGCAGCAGTACATGATCCTTATATAAAAGCAGCAGTACATGATCCTTATATAAGAGCAGCAGTACATGATCCTTATATAGAAGCAGCAGTACATGATCCTTATATAAAAGCAGCAGTACATGATTCTTATATAAAAGCAGCAGTATATGATCCTTATATAAAAGCAGCAGTACATGATCCTTATATAAAAGCAGCAGTACATGATCCTTATATAAAAGCAGCAGTACATGATCCTTATATAAAAGCAGCAGTACATGATTCTTATATAAAAGCAGCAGTATATGATCCTTATATAAAAGCAACACTACGTGATTCTTATATAAAAGCAGCAGTACATGATCCTTATATAAAAGCAGCAGTACATGAACCTTATATAAAAGCAGCAGTTTATGATCCTTATATAAAAGCAGCAGTACATGATCTTATATAAAAGCAGCAGTACATGATCCTTATATAAAAGCAGCAGTACATGATCCTTATATAAAAGCAGCAGTACATGATCCTTATATAAAAGCAGCAGTATATGATTCTTATATACTAGCAGCAGTACATGATTCTTATATACTAGCAGCAGTACATGATTCTTATATAAAAGCAGCAGTACAAGATACTTATATAAAAGCAGCAGTACATGATCCTTATATAAAAGCAGGAGTACATGATCCTTATATAAAAGCAGCAGTACATGATTCTTATATAAAAGCAGCAGTACATGATCCTTATATAAAAGCAGCAGTACATGATCCTTATATAAAAGCAGCAGTACATGATCCTTATATAAAAGCAGCAGTACATGATCCTTATATAAAGGCAGCAGTACATGATCCTTATATAAAAGCAGCAGTACATGATCCTTATATAAAAGCAGCAGTATATGATCCTTATATAAAAGCAGCAGTACATGATCCTTATATAAAAGCAGCAGTATATGATCCTTATATAAAAGCAGCAGTACATGATCCTTATATAAAAGCAGCAGTATATGATCCTTATATAAAAGCAGCAGTATATGATCCTTATATAAAAGCAGCAGTACATGATCCTTATATAAAAGCAGCAGTACATGATCCTTATATAAAAGCAGCAGTACATGATCCTTATATAAAAGCAGCAGTATATGATCCTTATATAAAAGCAGCAGTACATGATCCTTATATAAAAGCAGCAGTATATGATCCTTATATAAAAGCAGCAGTATATGATCCTTATATAAAAGCAGCAGTACATGATCCTTATATAAAAGCAGGAGTACATGATCCTTATATAAAAGCAGGAGTACATGATCCTTATATAAAAGCAGCAGTACATGATCCTTATATAAAAGCAGCAGTATATGATCCTTATATAAAAGCAGCAGTACATGATCCTTATATAAAAGCAGCAGTATATGATCCTTATATAAAAGCAGCAGTATATGATTCTTATATAAAAGCAGGAGTACATGATCCTTATATAAAAGTAGGAGTACATGATCCTTATATAAAAGCAGCAGTACATGATTCTTATATAAAAGCAGCAATACATGATTCTTATATAAAAGCAGCAGTACATGATCCTTATATAAAAGCAGTAGTACATGATCCTTATATAAAAGCAGCAGTATATGATCCTTATATAAAAGCAGGAGTACATGATCCTTATATAAAAGTAGGAGTACATGATCCTTATATAAAAGCAGCAGTATATGATCCTTATATAAAAGCAGCAGTACATGATTCTTATATAAAAGCAGCAGTACATGATTCTTATATAAAAGCAGGAGTACATGATCCTTATATAAAAGCAGCAGTACATGATTCTTATATAAAAGCAGCAGTACATGATCCTTATATAAAAGCAGCAGTACATGATTCTTATATAAAAGCAGCAGTACATGATTCTTATATAAAAGCAGCAGTACATGATTCTTATATAAAAGCAGCAGTACATGATCCTTATATAAAAGCAGCAGTATATGATCCTTATATAAAAGCAGCAGTACATGATTCTTATATAAAAGCAGCAGTACATGATTCTTATATAAAAGCAGCAGTACATGATTCTTATATAAAAGCAGCAGTACATGATTCTTATATAAAAGCAGGAGTACATGATCCTTATATAAAAGCAGCAGTACATGATTCTTATATAAAAGCAGCAGTACATGATTCTTACATAAAAGCAGCAGTACATGATTCTTATATAAAAGCAGCAGTATATGATTCTTATATAAAAGCAGCAGTACATGATCCTTATATAAAAGCAGCTGTACATGATTCTTATATAAAAGCAGCAGTACATGATCCTTATATAAAAGCAGCAGTACATGATTCTTATATAAAAGCAGCAGTACATGATCCTTATATAAAAGCAGTAGTACGTGTTCTTATATACAAGCAGCAGTACATGATCCTTATATAAAAGCAGAAGTACATGATTCTTATATAAAAGCAGCAGTACATGATCCTTATATAAAAGCAGCAGTACATGATCCTTATATAAAAGCAGCAGTACATGATCCTTATATAAAAGCAGCAGTACATGATTCTTATATAAAAGCAGGAGTACATGGTCCTTATATAAAGGCAGCAGTACATGATTCTTATATAAAAGCAGCAGTACATGATTCTTATATAAAAGCAGCAGTACATGATTCTTATATAAAAGCAGCAGTACATGATTCTTATATAAAAGCAGCAGTACATGATCCTTATATAGAAGCAGCAGTACATGATTCTTATATAAAACCAGGAGTACATGATCCTTATATAAAAGCAGCAGTACATGATCCTTATATAGAAGCAGCAGTACATGATTATTATATAAAAGCAGGAGTACATGATCCTTATATAAAAGCAGCAGTACATGATCCTTATATAGAAGCAGCAGTACATGATTCTTATATAAAAGAAGCAGTACATGATCCTTATATAAAAGCAGCAGTACATGATCCTTATATAGAAGCAGCAGTACATGATTCTTATATAAAAGCAGGAGTACATGATCCTTATATAAAAGCAGCAGTACATGATCCTTATATAGAAGCAGCAGTACATGATTCTTATATTAAAGCAGCAGTACATGATTCTTATATAAAAGCAGCAGTATATGATTCTTATATAAAAGCAGCAGTACATGATTCTTACATAAAAGCAGCAGTACATGATTCTTATATAAAAGCAGCAGTACATGATTCTTATATAAAAGCAGCAGTACATGATTCTTATATAAAAGCAGCAGTATATGATTCTTATATAAAAGCAGCAGTACATGATTCTTACATAAAAGCAGCAGTACATGATTCTTATATAAAAGCAGCAGTACATGATTCTTATATAAAAGCAGCAGTACATGATTCTTATATAAAAGCAGCAGTACATGATTCTTATATAAAAGCAGCAGTACATGATTCTTATATAAAAGCAGGAGTACATGATTCTTATATAAAAGCAGCAGTACATGATCCTTACATAAAAGCAGCAGTACATGATTCTTACATAAAAGCAGCAGTACATGATTCTTATATAATAGCAGCAGTACATGATCCTTATATAAAAGCAGCAGTACATGATCCTTATATAAAAGCAGGAGTACATGATTCTTATATAGAAGCAGCAGTACATGATTCTTATATAAAAGCAGGAGTACATGATCCTTATATAATAGCAGCAGTACATGATTCTTATATTAAAGCAGCAGTACATGATTCTTATATAAAAGCAGCAGTACATGATTCTTATATAAAAGCAGCAGTACATGATTCTTATATAAAAGCAGCAGTACATGATCCTTATATAAAAGCAGCAGTACATGATTCTTATATTAAAGCAGCAGTACATGATTCTTATATAAAAGCAGCAGTACATGATTCTTATATAAAAGCAGCAGTATATGATTCTTATATAAAAGCAGCAGTACATGATTCTTACATAAAAGCAGCAGTACATGATTCTTATATAAAAGCAGCAGTACATGATTCTTATATAAAAGCAGCAGTACATGATTCTTATATAAAAGCAGCAGTACATGATCCTTATATAAAAGCAGCAGTACATGATTCTTATATAAAAGCAGCAGTACATGATTCTTACATAAAATCAGCAGTACATGATTCTTACATAAAAGCAGCAGTACATGATTCTTATATAAAAGCAGCAGTACATGATTTTTATATAAAAGCAGCAGTACATGATTCTTATATAAAAGCAGCAGTACATGATTCTTATATAAAAGCAGCAGTACATGATTCTTATATAAAAGCAGCAGAACATGATTCTTACATAAAAGCAGCAGTACATGATTCTTATATAAAAGCAGCAGTACATGATTCTTATATAAAAGCAGCAGTATATGATCCTTATATAAAAGCAGCAGTACGTGATTCTTATATAAAAGCAGCAGTACATGATTCTTATATAAAAGCAGCAGTATATGATCCTTATATAAAAGCAGCAGTACATGATCCTTATATAAAAGCAGCAGTACATGATTCTTATATAAAAGCAGCAGTACATGATTCTTACATAAAAGCAGCAGTACATGATTCTTATATAAAAGCAGCAGTACATGATTCTTATATAAAAGCAGCAGTACATGATTCTTATATAAAAGCAGGAGTACATGATTCTTATATAAAAGCAGCAGTACATGATTCTTACATAAAAGCAGCAGTACATGATTCTTATATAAAAGCAGGAGTACATGATTCTTATATAGAAGCAGCAGTACATGATTCTTATATAAAAGCAGGAGTACATGATCCTTATATAGAAGCAGCAGTCCATGATTCTTATATAAAAGCAGGAGTACATGATCCTTATATAATAGCAGCAGTACATGATTCTTATATTAAAGCAGCAGTACATGATTCTTATATAAAAGCAGCAGTACATGATTCTTATATTAAAGCAGCAGTACATGATTCTTATATAATAGCAGCAGTACATGATTCTTATATTAAAGCAGCAGTACATGATTCTTATATAAAAGCAGCAGTACATGATCCTTATATAAAAGCAGGAGTACATGATTCTTATATAAAAGCAGCAGTATATGATCCTTATATAAAAGCAGCAGTACATGATTCTTACATAAAAGCAGCAGTACATGATTCTTACATAAAAGCAGCAGTACATGATTCTTATATAAAAGCAGGAGTACATGATTCTTATATAGAAGCAGCAGTACATGATTCTTACATAAAAGCAGCAGTACATGATTCTTATATAAAAGCAGGAGTACATGATTCTTATATAAAAGCAGCAGTATATGATCCTTATATAAAAGCAGCAGTATATGATTCTTACATAAAAGCAGCAGTACATGATTCTTACATAAAAGCAGCAGTACATGATTCTTATATAAAAGCAGGAGTACATGATTCTTATATAGAAGCAGCAGTAAATGATTCTTATATAAAAGCAGGAGTACATGATCCTTATATAGAAGCAGCAGTACATGATTCTTATATAAAAGCAGGAGTACATGATCCTTATATAATAGCAGCAGTACATGATTCTTATATTAAAGCAGCAGTACATGATCCTTATATAAAAGCAGCAGTACATGATTCTTATATAAAAGCAGCAGTACATGATTCTTACATAAAAGCAGCAGTACATGATTCTTACATAAAAGCAGCAGTACATGATTCTTATATAAAAGAAGCAGTACATGATTCTTACATAAAAGCAGCAGTACATGATCCTTATATAAAAGCAGCAGTACATGATTCTTACATAAAAGCAGCAGTACATGATTCTTACATAAAAGCAGCAGTATATGATCCTTATATAAAAGCAGCAGTACATGATTCTTACATAAAAGCAGCAGTACATGATTCTTATATAAAAGCAGCAGTACATGATTCTTACATAAAAGCAGCAGTACATGATTCTTACATAAAAGCAGCAGTACATGATTCTTACATAAAAGCAGCAGTACGTGATTCTTACATAAAAGCAGCAGTACATGATTCTTACATAAAAGCAGCAGTACGTGATTCTTACATAAAAGCAGCAGTACATGATTCTTATATAAAAGCAGCAGTACATGATTCTTACATAAAAGCAGCAGTACATGATTCTTATATAAAAGCAGCAGTACATGATTCTTACATAAAAGCAGCAGTACATGATTCTTACATAAAAGCAGCAGTACATGATTCTTACATAAAAG
This sequence comes from Cyrtodaria siliqua, assembly GCA_037043455.1. Classification (NCBI taxonomy): domain Eukaryota; kingdom Metazoa; phylum Mollusca; class Bivalvia; order Adapedonta; family Hiatellidae; genus Cyrtodaria; species Cyrtodaria siliqua. Next base: position 140,440 of record JAWPHD010003737.1, on the reverse strand, counting down.
CAGCAGTACGTGATTCTTACATAAAAGCAGCAGTACATGATTCTTATATAAAAGCAGCAGTACATGATTCTTACATAAAAGCAGCAGTATATGATCCTTATATAAAAGCAGCAGTATATGATCCTTATATAAAAGCAGCAGTATATGATCCTTATATAAAAGCAGCAGTATATGATTCTTACATAAAAGCAGCAGTACATGATTTTTACATAAAAGCAGCAGTACATGATTCTTATATAAAAGCAGGAGTACATGATTCTTATATAGAAGCAGCAGTACATGATTCTTATATAAAAGCAGCAGTACATGATCCTTATATAAAAGCAGGAGTACATGATCCTTATATAATAGCAGCAGTACATGATTCTTATATTAAAGCAGCAGTACATGATCCTTATATAAAAGCAGCAGTACATGATTCTTATATAAAAGCAGCAGTACATGATTCTTACATAAAAGCAGCAGTACATGATCCTTATATAAAAGCAGCAGTACATGATTCTTACATAAAAGCAGCAGTACATGATTCTTATATAAAAGCAGCAGTACATGATTCTTATATAAAAGCAGCAGTACATGATTCTTACATAAAAGCAGCAGTACATGATTCTTATATAAAAGCAGCAGTACATGATTCTTACATAAAAGCAGCAGTACATGATCCTTATATAAAAGCAGCAGTACATGATTCTTACATAAAAGCAGCAGTACATGATTCTTATATAAAAGCAGCAGTACATGATTCTTATATAAAAGCAGCAATACATGATTCTTATATAAAAGCAGCAGTACATGATTCTTACATAAAAGCAGCAGTACATGATCCTTATATAAAAGCAGCAGTACATGATTCTTACATAAAAGCAGCAGTACATGATTCTTATATAAAAGCAGCAGTACATGATTCTTATATAAAAGCAGCAGTACATGATTCTTATATAAAAGCAGCAATACATGATTCTTATATAAAAGCAGCAGTACATGATCCTTATATAAAAGCAGCAGTACATGATCCTTATATAAAAGCAGGAGTACATGATCCTTATATAAAAGCAGCAGTACATGATCCTTATATAAAAGCAGCAGTAGATGATCCTTATATAAAAGCAGCAGTACATGATCCTTATATAAAAGCAGCAGTACATGATCCTTATATAAAAGCAGCAGTACATGATTCTTATATAAAAGCAGCAGTACATGATTCTTATATAAAAGCAGCAGTACATGATTCTTATATAAAAGCAGCAGTATATGATTCTTACATAAAAGCAGCAGTACATGATTCTTATATAAAAGCAGCAGTACATGATTCTTACATAAAAGCAGCAGTACATGATTCTTACATAAAAGCAGCAGTACATGATTCTTATATAAAAGCAGCAGTACATGATTCTTACATAAAAGCAGCAGTACATGATTCTTACATAAAAGCAGCAGTACATGATTCTTACATAAAAGCAGCAGTACATGATTCTTACATAAAAGCAGCAGTACATGATTCTTATATAAAAGCAGGAGTACATGATTCTTACATAAAAGCAGCAGTACATGATTCTTACATAAAAGCAGCAGTACATGATTCTTATATAAAAGCAGGAGTACATGATTCTTATATAGAAGCAGCAGTACATGATTCTTATATAAAAGCAGCAGTACATGATTCTTATATAAAAGCAGCAGTACATGATCCTTATATAAAAGCAGCAGTACATGATTCTTATATAAAAGCAGCAGTACGTGATTCTTATATAAAAGCAGCAGTACATGATTCTTATATAAAAGCAGCAGTACGTGATTCTTATATAAAAGCAGCAGTACGTGATTCTTATATAAAAGCAGCAGTACATGATTCTTATATAAAAGCAGCAGTACATGATTCTTATATAAAAGCAGCAGTACGTGATTCTTATATAAAAGCAGCAGTACATGATTCTTATATAAAAGCAGCAGTACATGATCCTTATATAAAAGCAGCAGTACATGATTCTTATATAGAAGCAGCAGTACATGATTCTTATATAAAAGCAGCAGTACATGATTCTTATATAAAAGCAGCAGTACGTGATTCTTATATAAAAGCAGCAGTACGTGATTCTTATATAAAAGCAGCAGTACATGATTCTTATATAAAAGCAGCAGTACGTGATTCTTATATAAAAGCAGCAGTACGTGATTCTTATATAAAAGCAGCAGTACATGATTCTTATATAAAAGCAGCAGTACGTGATTCTTATATAAAAGCAGCAGTACGTGATTCTTATATAAAAGCAGCAGTACGTGATTCTTATATAAAAGCAGCAGTACATGATTCTTATATAAAAGCAGCAGTACATGATCCTTATATAAAAGCAGCAGTACATGATTCTTATATAGAAGCAGCAGTACATGATCCTTATATAAAAGCAGGAGTACATGATCCTTATATAAAGGCAGCAGTACATGATTCTTATATAAAAGCAGGAGTACATGATCCTTATATAAAAGCAGCAGTATATGATCCTTATATAAAAGCAGGAGTACATGATCCTTATATAAAGGCAGCAGTACATGATTCTTATATAAAAGCAGGAGTACATGATCCTTATATAAAAGCAGGAGTACATGATTCTTATATAAAAGCAGGAGTACATGATCCTTATATAAAAGCAGGAGTACATGATTCTTATATAAAAGCAGCAGTACATGATTCTTATATAAAAGCAGGAGTACATGATCCTTATATAAAAGCAGGAGTACATGATTCTTATATAAAAGCAGCAGTACATGATTCTTATATAAAAGCAGCAGTACATGATCCTTATATAAAAGCAGTAGTACATGATCCTTATATAAAAGCAGCAGTACATGATTCTTATATAAAAGCAGCAGTACATGATCCTTATATAAAAGCAGCAGTATATGATCCTTATATAAAAGCAGCAGTATATGATCCTTATATAAAAGCAGCAGTACATGATCCTTATATAAAAGCAGCAGTACATGATCCTTATATAAAAGCAGCAGTATATGATTCTTATATAAAAGCAGTAGTACATGATTCTTATATAAAAGCAGCAGTACATGATTCTTATATAAAAGCAGCAGTACGTGATCCTTATATAAAAGCAGCAGTACATGATCCTTATATAAAAGCAGTAGTACATGATTCTTATATAAAAGCAGCAGTACGTGATCCTTATATAAAAGCAGCAGTACATGATTCTTATATAAAAGCAGCAGTACATTATCCTTATATAAAAGCAGCAGTACATGATTCTTATATAAACATTACTATAAGAAACATATACGTATTATATGAAAATCATTTATTTAATTATAAAACCTGACAAATATTTGTTCATGGACATAGGCCTACTGTAAATGAAAATATATGTGCAGAAATTATTTTTTTATGATTTATTCTATGACAATCATATGAAACACCTATAATATAAATATCGTTTGAAACTTTTTATATGTGCATTGTATGTGGCTGCTATTATGAGAATCACGGAATGTTTTAGCAAACGTGTATTTGTCTTTGCTATGGACCTAGGACTAGGCACACTAAAGTTATTCTGTTTTAAAGTTCTTCTATGGGAATACATGCACATGTTTATGATATATGGCACAGATTACCTGAATGATTTAAAGATTGGGTAATATACTCCCTTTTAATTTTGTCAACACATCTTAAATGAGCCATTACGTTTCATACATCTCTATTAATCAATATGGAAGTGGAAACTTCAGTTTGATATCTAAATCGCTAACTCTCAAAAGGAATGATCAAAAATGTATTTTCATTCATCGTACACTGCGTGTGTATATAAGTCGAACGCTATTTAAAAGACTTAATTGGCGTGATATGATCAACACGATTATGTCAATCGCTATTGAGAAAAACACAAAAAAGGTATATATAAGTGTACATTATGTTTGTTGCTCTCCTTACCCAACCACTTTTTTAACAAATACCTGTATGAGATTACAAAGCAAACATGCCGGAATAATTGAAGGGTAGTCATGAGAAAGTATGGGCTAATTGATGGCCACGATCCTGAGTATCTATATATAAAATAATTAGATGGTATTAACTTCAACTTTGCAAATCCCGCGGCAAAGATAACATGTCTGGTTTTAAAATCACCAAAGATCTCGACTGATTCAACAAAGGCATGAAAAGGGTAATCACTAGTCATTTAATAACTCAAATTTTTATTTCGTATTACGCTCCATACGGCGATTGTCAGATATTAAAACCTTAACAAAATAACCATATATATATTGGGTCTACCCCACTACCCATTATATATATATAAACGTGTAGTAGTGTGCGCCTGGTAAAAAAGGTCAACTTGAGTTAAATGGATAAATAAATTAAACGCATGATATATTTATATTCATATGGGTTGAAATAGACGCATATCAAAAATGATCTGCATGTGTGTTATAAGATAATTGATAATAAAATACTTTACAAATTATTGTCATACAGGTTGCCTCTAATTAATCAAAAGCACGCACTAAGTGGATATTATACCAATATATGTTAGTTCGGGAATTTATAAACCAAACTACATCTAAAGGTAAGGAACAAATTGAATGCATTTTTTTTCTGAAGAATTACCGACTAATTAATTAGCTAAATGGTCGTTATTTGAAAAAAACATAATACGTACACAGTTGGTTATGGGTTGGTCATTATTGACAAGTTCTAAAGGCGATCTGGAAGAATTAAGGATGTCACTCCAAAGATCACTAAAATCGCCATAAAAATGTAAATTATGTTTTAGTTTCTTATTCAATGTGCATCTGCACGTAACAACGACTCTGGATCCGCCCGAGTTAACCCTTAACCCGCTACATATATATAATGGATTGTTCTTTCTTTGAATTAAGACCATTTATGTGACAAAGGGGTGTTTTGGGGGAAATGACTGATCAGCAGCCGGATATTGTAAACCCTGATCAGCCCGCGAATGAGTTACTCGCACTCGCAGGCTGATCTGGGTTTACAAGGGACGCAAATATTTTGTTGAATAAACCATTAATTTGTATTCATTTTGATGCTTTACGGCTCGAAAGCGTGTGTTGTGATCAGTGTAAACGTTTGTTGACGAATATGTACAACTGTCAGAAATATAAACTACTTCAGGAATGAATATGTATGAATAAACAAAACAAAAAACAGAGGAGTTTTCCAGACCAAACGTGTTCACAAACAACACGCGGCTCAATGTATTGCATGTGCAGATTTCAAACGAAAATAAAACACATAATGTTTGCTTTATTTGTATTTAGAGAATCACACCAACCTCTCTTCCAGATCGCCTCTTGTCCCTTTAATGCGTTCAAGGTTGACACAAACAAAATATATATATAGTGTATACAGCATGGTGTAAGACTTGTTTATATGTCAAACAGTAAAAGTAGCTTAGAACGTACAAAAAGCTCTATCGAAAAAAAAAATAGATTTGAGTTTGACGCTTTTTAATTTCAAAAACAATATATCCTGTCAATGTCAAGGTTCTTTCCATTTTGTCAATAAGCCCGATAATGGCTATTTCAACTAATGTATGTAACACATAATAAGTTCAAGTTAATTTTTGTGTCGCCTGCGTAGCATGGTAAACTCTTAGGGATCACTTCGTCCGTCCGTTACACTTTAACCTGCAACATGACCTTGGCCATAACTTGAAAAGTAGTTGACCAATGTTCAATGAACATCTTTCAGACCGTCATTTTGACAGAGTTATGTCTTTTCATAAAACGTTAACCTTTAACCTGACGTAGCCCATAACTTTAAAAGGACACACGGCAATATTGAAGTATTTGAAATGGGTGTCACAATTTATATATCCAGTATCATTTTTACTTTTACCCTGGTTACATTTAATCAAATTTTAAGTATTCACTATTTCGTTATTATACTAGTTTTAATATATTATTGGTGCAATAATATCAAAAAATAATAATATGCAAAAACAAATGGCTTAATACAAATTCTTATAATTAACATTAATGATTGAACAAATGTAATTTATGTAGAAAAACTAACGGGACGCTGCTAGCTTTAAAAAAATCAAGATTGCCATGTGTCCCTTTAAATAAGCGCATGGCAAGCGGCACAAGTATTCCGCGGAACAGCCTTCTAGGTTTTAAAAGGCTTTATCAGAGTATCTACTAGTTTAGTTTGTTTGTTTTTATGGTGTTTTACGTCATTTTCAACACGTATCTAATGGTAATGAAATAGGGTTTTTAAGCCCTGTAAAGTCCTGTAAAGTCATATACGGACTGAGACCTCGGAGGGAGGTGAGATGGAGTACGAAGATTCCCAATCTTCATGCCGTCGCTAGGGCTCGAACCCACGCGGGTCAGATCTACTAGCATTGCGCAGAGATACCGAGTGCGCTAAGTTAATATGTTTTTTTATTTGACAGCAAAATTGCAACTTCTCAAAAGTTAACGTTCTGTTCGGAAAATTGAAGTTTTCTTCATCATTAATAAATAAATACATATCGTTTTCACAAAGTCTTTCAAATGTCCGAATAGTTACTTAGTTTTTAAAGGGACACACGGCAATCTTGATTTTCGAAAAACGCGTCCGTCAGTTTTTATACATAACTTGCATTTGTTCAATCATTAATATTAATTATAAGAATAATTTAAAGCAAAATATTTAGCATATTGTTAACTGTTGATTATATTACACCAATCATATGGTAGAATAAGACGAAAACGAGGAAACTCAAAATGTTATTTGATTATATGCAAGCAGGTTTAAAGTCAAACTGATATTGGATACATAAGTCGAGACGCTAATTTCAGTGTGGGATAAACATTTCAAGATTGTCGTGTCTCTAACGACGATAATCAATATTGACTTTTCACCTTATATTATAATGGGTTATCGAGTATGGTTTTTCTAATGATGAACCTTTTTGACACCAAGTTGCTGCAGTGCAATTTTTTTTCTTCAATAGTGGTGTTATGAAACCAGTTCGATCAAATTAAAAGTTAACAAATTTAAACAAAAAATAACAGTTTAACTTTATAGTAAAAAAATCTTTATTATTCTTACAGAAATTACAGCGTAAAACACGAAGCATGTAGCAGCAACTCGGACATCGTACAACACGACGAATGTAGCCTCGACTCGGACGATCTATATATCGAAGACACTAGTATATGGGCAATAATTAGACCGACAATATACATGCGCGAGGATACACCGAATGCAAGACCGATGGCGGCCATCTTGAGTTTTCGAGACAATGACTTTTTGTCGCACGAGGAAGTGAAGTATACATTGGAAAGCCAGATCGGTGCCAAAGTCAAGTCGATACAGTTCGACCCACTGAATGTTCGGGTGTGTAAGCCCAGGGTACGAAGCAGATGGATAGTTGAGTATCATACACATGAAGACCTGCAGACGGCCGTGAATCACGGACTTATTGTAGGCAGAGACAGAATACTCATTTTCAGTTATGACGACATAGCCAAACGGGAAGTGTCGTCATTCAAATACTTTATGACTATTCGTGGGAATAAGGGCAGTCTAACAGGTTCAAGACACAAATTCCACAAAAAGACATCATCAGACGCAATTATTAAAGCGAAGACCACAAAGTCTCTAAACACACACAAGAAAGTACCGGCATAAAGTTATAACAGCTGTATAATTTTACTTTTTTTTAATGTATATGTTTTTAACTAGTAAACATTATTACGGTAAACACAATCCGAAGTATGCACATTCCTTGTCATTTAGCGTAGTATAATGAATGTGTTGTATCTCTTGTTTTAGTTATTTCTTAACTAGTAAACATTCTTATCGTACAAATAATCCGAAGTTTTCAAAGTCGTTGTCATTTAGGGTAGTATAATAAATGTGTTTTGTTACTCTTTAGTTTCCTTGTTTTATCCTAGGCCACCATGTGTCCATTATTCGTGGGTGGGTGTTTTATCCTAGGCCACCATTTGTCCATTATTCGTGTGTGTGTGTTTTATCCTTGGCCACCATGTGTCCATTATGTGTGTGTGTTTTATCCTTGGCCACCATGTGTCCATTATGTGTGTGTGTTTTATTCTAGGCCACCATGTGTCAATTATTCGTGTGTGCGTGTTTTATCCTAGGCCACATGTGTCCATTATTCGTGTGTGTGTGTGTGTTTTATCCTAGGCCACCATGTGTCCATTATTGGTGTATATGTGTGTGTGTTTTATCCTAGGCCACCATGTGTTCATTATTCGTGTGTGTGTGTGTGTGTTTTATCCTAGGCCACCATGTGTCCATTATTCCTGTGTGTGTTTGTGTGTTTTATCCTAGGCCACCATGTGTCCTTTATTCGTGTGTGTGTGTGTGTGTGTGTGTGTGTGTTTTATCCTAGGCCACCATGTGTCCTTTATTTGTGTGTGTGTGTTCTATCCTAGGCCACTTTGTGTCCATTATTCGTGTGTGTGTGTGTGTGTGTGTGTGTGTGTGTGTGTTTTATTTTAGGCCACCATGTGTCCATTAATCGTGTGTGTGTGTGTTTTATCCTAGGCCACCATGTGTCCAATATTCGTGTGTGTTTGTTTTATCCTAGGCCGCCATGTGTCCATTATTCGTGTGTGTGTGTTTTATCCTGGCCACCATGTGTCCATTATTGTCTGACAAATGTGGCGGAAATGGAGTCAAAAGGTTTCTCTCTAGTTTTGCTCTAAACTTGGGCGTTTTTTTGGTGTTGTGGGGTCGGGGTGGTGGTGGAGAGTGTGTAAGGTGTGTGTGTGTGGGGGGGGGGGGGGGGGGGGGCGTGGGTAAGGACGGTGTGTCAGAAGAACTTTTCATTCCATCAATTCTGTTGTTTCTGCTCAAATTTGGTTGGTTATTGGAGAGTAGTGCATATTTGCGTTATGGTTTTTCTAACTCGTGTATGCGTTTATCAATAATCTGACCATGTTTGGTAAAAATCAAAACGAAGATGCTAGTGTTAACAATGCAAACCATAGCAATGTTGCATTAAATGAAAGCTTCCAAAGCAATATCTTAACAGAAGTCAGATTTTATTAATATTGCTAATAAGGTTATGGATAAATAAAATCTACAGCTAAAATTCTTAAAACTGAATGGTCGCATAACATATCCGCCTAACCATTGTGTATGAAGAAATGCGCTTAATTTGCACCGATGACTCCGAGTGTCAACCTGTAAGCCTTGGGTATCATTTATTTTGAATTTATGGAACTTAAAGCTGCATCGCATTAATTTAAAAACAACAACGATAACCTAATAGATTACTTATTTCACCACAACATACAGCGCTCCAGATTACAGAATGCCCCCACACTGCACTCGAGATTACAGAATGACCCCACACTGCACTCCAGGTGTGTCTTTTGTTCTTTATCTTTTTAACATGTTAATAGTAAAGAACTGGTATTTTACACACCAGATGTTCTTTTATATTAATGCAGTATTCATGAATCATTCTTCTTCCATGACAGTCACCCCAGACATTTTTAATCCTTAGATTTTAACACTGTGGTCATAACAGTCATTTTCCAAACCCGTTAAATCAACATTTTCTGCCGCACAAAAAAAAGCGTATTAAACCTACCATTTATAACAAAGAGAGATGCACATGTTTTTTTTTATTTATAAAAATATTTATTTAAATGTTTTTTTTCTTATAAGATACTATTTGATTTATCTCATGTTCCAAGTAACATCAGAATGTTCGAATAAGTCGATACAAATATCGGACCTCATCACTGCTAATAAAGGGAGGGTGGGGTGTATTAGATAAAAGAAGCACTCTCAACAATTTCCACTATAATAGCAGAAGCAGATTCTTGCTTTCAACTAAGTTGTGGCGAAAATAGAGCAACACTGCCGTGATAAAGAAAGCTGTATCAAAAAAAACCTATACAACCTCTATCGGGTTTTATTTTCACTGCAGTACCTTGAACATATTCTCGCTTTCAAATTAGTTGTGGTGAAAATAAAGCAAGACTGTCGTTAACCCTTTAAGGGGTCTGTCGTTTATCCCTTTAAAGGGACACGCGGCATTCTTGATTGTTTAAAAACTCGCGGCGGGTGATTATAGTGCAACAATAATACATTTAACCTATGTAGAATAAGACCATAATGGAATTGAATTATAAGCAAGCAGTTTTAAAGTCAAAACGATACTGGATAATACATCGAGGCGCTAATTTCGATGTTTGATAAATACTTCAAGATTGCCACTTTAGAGGTCAGTGCTCAAGAAATAGGATAGCCCGACGCCCGGGGCTCCTCGAAATCCATTCCGGGCCTGTCTCGTTTTGCAGACGAGGAGCCCGTCGGGCATGTCTTAAAAAAAAAAAAAAAAAAAAAAAAAAAAAAAAAAATCCCAAAAAAATCAGTTTTACTGGATTGTAGGAACCTCAAACGTGAAACATGTCACAAATGTAAAAACGGTTACAAATGTAAAAAAAAAGAGTCACATATGTAAAAACATACGACAAATGTAACACGTTTGGCGACATATGTAAAAAAAACAAAAGTGACAAAAATGAAAAAAAAAGTTAACAAATGTAAAAAAAAAAACAAGTTGCATATGTAAAAAAAAAGAACACAAATGTAAAAATACATTTTTAAAAGTTCATTTTTTTTAGCTCTGTTGATCAAAGGTCATGACCATGACGTGGTGCGGTGTAACACCGTATATAGCTCATTCCGTATGTAGCTCACCAGTAAGCTTTATATGTAGGCATATAGCTCACATTTTCTACGTATATAGCTCACACCAAAGTAAGCTTTATACGGTGAAAAGGCATGGTCATTCCGTATATAGCTTATCACCATCTAAATACAAAATTAGTTAAAATAGGAGCGCACAATAACAGAAAATAATTGCATAAATTATGTTGCTGGTTACATGGCGTCTACCCTTGTTACTACTACTACTACTACTGCTGCTGCTGCTGCTGCTGCTGCTGCTACTACTACTGCAACTACCATTATAACTACCACTGTTACTACGACTGCTACTATTACAAATATACTACTAACGGCACAACCACTACTACTTCTACCGATACGACTACCACTACTTCTACGACCACTACTACTTCTACTACGACTACTGCGTTGAAATAGGACATTTTCCTGCTCATTTTACGTTCTTCAAAATAGATTTTAGGCATACTTTCAACGTAAGTACAGACACATTGCGGATATAAATTATTTTTAATATATTGTATGTAGCAAAACACTTGTGCTGAAGTACAAGTGTCGGTCCGTCTGTCTGTTCGTCCTAAGTAGGTAAGGGTTGCCGAAATGGTAATTTTTGGAAGATCGTAATTAATAGCAAAGTTCGAATAAATATCTTTACGTAGATATTTTTTATTATGTAGTGCTATCCTATTAATAAATGCATAGATAGAGGCATTCTTCAAGTGTTCGTCCGTCTGTCTGTACAGAACCGTTTGTGTACTTGTATAAGCATTCATTTTGGCTATTTCAAAGTCTATTTTAGGCCTACCAGCAACATTTTTATTTCTAAAGAAAATGTATTGTGTTACCCATGTCCGCGTGTGTGTGTGTGCTCGCGCGTGCGTGCTCTTCACGCACTGCATGCTCTTCACGCAATGCACGCTCTTCACGCATTGCACACTCTTCACCCAATGCACGCTCTTCATGCAATGCACTCTCTTCACGCAATGCACGCTCTTTACGCATTGCACGCTCTTCGCGCAATGTACGCTCTTCACGCAATGCAGGCTCTTCACGCACTGCACGCTCTTCACGCAATGCACGCTCTTCACGCAACGCACTCTCTTCGCGCAATGCACGCTCTTCACGCAATGCACGCTCTTCACGCACTACACGCTCTTCACGAAATGCACGCTCTTCACGCACTCCACGCTCTTCACGCAATGCACTCTCTTTACGCAATGCACGCTCTTCACGCAATATACGTTCTTCACGCGCAATGCACGCTATTCACGCACGGCTCGCTCTTCAGACACTCCACGCAAAAAAAACAATTGCTCACTCAGGAAGGGGTAGTTCTTTATCATCAACAGCAATAACACCAACCAGGGGCGTAGCGTGGACACAATTGAAGTTACTCACGATACCTAAACGCCTATTTTGAGGACGCCTATTAGGACTTGCGCCCGTCCCCATAAACCAATAATAATGCTGCAACTAAGTTGATGGGGGTTTGGGGGTCCTCCCCCATGAAAATTTGGGTTAATGGTAGTCTTAAATGGTGCATTCTGGTATAATTCCAGGCATATTTTGTAGTACTATGTCATGACACTTTGACCATTGTAGAAAATGAAGAATAGACCTGAACCCTCCTAAAGCTTATGATTTTATTGCATTTTTTGAGTTTTAAATCTTTCAATTTTTCAGACATTGATTGTAAAGCTTAATATTACAAAAATACAACATAGTGCAACAAGTCTTTACCTTTAATATACTTTTATATATAAAGATGAGGATCTTGTCGTTAAAAGTCATATATCTTAAACTATACTTTAATCATATATTTAGACTTTCACGTATCATAATCATATAAATACGAAATATGAGTATAATTGGAACAGGACTTAAAACATTTTCAGTTTTTAAAAGAGTAAGCTTTATTCGGAATCAAGGCACATGTCCCCCGTATATAGCTTATCATGAGCTTTATGCGGAGACGAGCTCCGTATATAGCTCACTGGTTTGGGGTGGGGTGGGGTGTGTGGTAAAGATCGGATGGAAAATGGAGAAAAAGGCGGAGGTTGTGGGGGAGGGGGCACATGAGAAAGCTATATTTGTAAGAATTGATAAATACACATAAATATGTCCTAAAGGATTAATTATGTCCATTGAATGAGGGGGGGGGGGGGGGGGGGGGGGGCGGGGAGGCGTGGCCAAATGTGACCGCATGATCACCATTTGAACAGGATTGGTTAGAGGACCATACGCTTATAGTAAATGCAAAATATTAAACCTCTGGCTCTTATAGTTCCCGAGAAGAAGATTTTTTTTCTATATAAGCCTATGTAAAACTGTGACCCCTGGGGCGGGGACAAATTTGACCCCAGGGTTACCATTTGATAAACTTAGTAGAAGACACATGTAATACATGAGAGCTCTGTACATTGTGGTTTCAGAGAAGAAGGGTTTTTAACGATTTTTCCTATATAAATCTATGAAAAACATGTAAAATCTCAATATACAAACTTTGGACCCTCCGGGCACAATCATGTTTTATCCTAGGGACTTTATTTAAACAAGGCTAGGCGTTGACGATTATTTAAAAAAAAATTGTCGAAATCTGTTCAGTGATTCTTTAAAAGAAGATTGTTTAAGGTTTTGACAATATATGGTAATGGCGGCCATCTTGGATGTCGCGCTGACTTAAAAAGTAATTCATTTAATTATCATCCATGTGATGTTTGGTCTTAATTGGCCAAGCGGTGTCTGAGGAGAAGTCGCCACGAACAAAAGTTTACAGGTGGACAGACGGACGGACGGACGGACGCCGCACCACGTCAAGGTCATTACCTTTGATCAACAGAGCTAAAATAAAAAAAATTGAACGTTTAAAAATGTATTTTCACATTTGTGTTCTTTTTTTTTTCACATATGTAACTCTTTTTTTTTTTTACATTTGTTAACTTTTTTTTCTCACTTTTGTCACTTTTGTTTTTTTTACATATGTCACCAAACGTGTTACATTTGTCTGAATCTGAATCTGAATAGGTGCGTCGAAGTAACCAATACTGGCTTTTATTCAACGGGATGGTGTGCGCGTAAATTTAGTCTGGTAATGTTAATTCACGTTTGAAGCTTTCGATGGTCTGTTGCTTCACAATATTGTCACTGAGTTTATTCCAATCTATCACTGTTCTTGGGAAGAAAGAGTATTTGAAGTTGTCACTTTTTGTCTGTATTAATTGGAAACACTTTGTGTTATTGTTCACTTGGTTTGCAACAATGTTTTTATGTATATAGTCCTCGTATTTCTTAGCTCTAATTGTTCGTTTAGGCCTAAGGGGATTTAGATAGTGCTCAATATTAATAGCTGGGACGTGCCCTTCCACCACCTTGTACAGGAACGTCAGCCGCTGGTGGCGTCGTCTTTCTTGTAGTGGGGCCAGTTCCAGGTCCTTCAGCATGGCGGTCACACATCCATCTTGTCTGGATCTGTAATCCTTCTTGATGAAGCGTGCGGATGATCGCTGTATCCGCTCTAGCTTGTCTATTTCGCCTTGCTGGTAGGGGTCCCAGATAACACACCCATATTCCAGTTTGGATCGGATCAGTCCGAGGTAGGCGTTCTTCCGGCAGCTAGAAGGACAGTGCCTTAGGTTTCTTCTCATGAATCCAAGGGTAGAGTTAGCACGTTTGGTGATTTTCGATATATGTGTAGTCCATTTCAGGTCATCAGAGAATGTAATTCCAAGGTAAGGATTTTCTTGAACTTGTTTTAGAATATCGCCGTCGATGGTGTAAAAATAGCTTGACTTCTGTTTGCTGCTGAGGAGATAGCATTTCTTGGCGTTGAACTTCATACCCCAATCATGCGCCCATTGTTGTAGATTTTTGAGGTCTAATTGGAGGAGTTCGTGGTCTTTGATGGAGTTAATAGTTCTGTATAATAGACAGTCATCCGCGAACAGGCGTAAGTGGGACTTGACTCTCTCGGGCAGGTCATTGATGTGGCAGAGGAACAGCAAAGGCCCTAATACCGTGCCTTGGGGTACGCCGGATCCTACTGGGACGTGTCGGGACTTCTCACCTTCCACCACCACGCACATTTCACGCTGTTGGAGGAAGTTGGCAATCCAGTCGAGTAGGGGGCCACGGATACCATAGTTCTCAAGCTTTAGGAGAAGTCGTTGGTGGGGTACGGTGTCAAATGCTTTGCTGAAGTCCAGAATCATTGTGTCGACCTGTTTATTCTTGTCATAGTAGCCGAGTAGATCGTGAGCTGTGACGACTAGTTGTGTCTCGCAGGAGTAGCCTGAACGGAAGCCATGATTGAGGTCGGTAAGTACCCTGTGTCTGTCTAGGTGGTCGAGCATATGGTGACAAATGATATGTTCCAGTAGTTTGGATAGGACACAAGTGAGGGACACTGGGCGGTAGTTCTCTGGAGTATGGCGATCCCCTTTCTTGAAGACCGGCGCAATGTTGGCGCTTCTCCAGTCCTTGGGTAGCTCCCCGGTGTCAACTGACTTTTGGAAGATGGCGGTAATGGCTGGGGTGGCTTCTGTCGCACACGCCTGGAGGACTCTGTTTGGTATCTCGTCTGGGCCAGTTGCCTTCCTAATGTTGATATTTTTTAGAAGCTTCAGTACCCCTTCTTCCCCAATATGTAGTGCGGGTATGCTCTCATCTATGTGGTTGGAAAGTGGAGGGGGTGGCTGGTTGTTGTTGTCCTTCGTGAAGACTGACTGGAATTGGTTGATCAGGATCTCCGCTTTACCTTTACAGTCGCTGACAAGGTGGCCATGGTTCCGTAGAGGGGCGATGCCTATGTTGTCTTCCTTCTTGGACTTAACGTAGTTGTAGAAGGGTTTGGTGTTGTTGTTTTCCAGGCCTTCGTTGATAACTTTGTTGATATGGTCCCATTCAGCTTTGCGGATGAGCCGTTTAGTTTCCTTTTGGCATTTTCTGTAATTTGTCCAGATGTTGGTTTTCTTGGCCTTTTTGAAGATCCTAGCTTTCCGCTTGAGCTGTCTTTTTACTTCTTTTGTGATCCATGGTGTTGCGTTTCTTGAAGTCTTCATTTTGGATGGGATGTTTTCTTGAATTGTTGTGTTGAGCATTTCTTTGAAGGTGTCCCAGAGATTGTGTACATTGGAATTGTTTCGGTATAGTCGTAGGATTTCTGTAGAGATGTTTTTACATATGTGACTTTTTTTTTTTTACATTTGTAACCGTTTTTACATTTGTGACATTTTTCACGTTTGAGGTTCCTACACTGGATCTCAAGCTCAAGTTCCTCAAGACAAAATACTCCCATGTGTATTGTGAACTGTGAAAACACTTGCAATAAAGTAATTAAAATGTGTTATACACACACTGAAACAATAAGAAGTTTGAAAATTTTGCCTGGCTTCGTGTCGGCAGTTTGTCACAACTTTGAGGTCGACAATTGTTGACATAAAACTCATTATTTTGCTATTAGGGTTGTGTAGTCTTTCCTTTGTGATAAGAAATACCGTTTTTGTCATTAAAAACACACTAATGCATGAAAAAAAATCGTTATTGATGGTATTTCGATTGAATGTTTGTGAAATGTTCGAGCCGTAAAAGTGCGGTGTCGTAGTAGTTCGGATGGTACATAATTTTGGATATATTATTTTTTTTATTTTATTTTTTTATTTTTTTTACATAATCAAATAAGAAAAACTGTCCTTTACAAATACATGTTGGTGGAAAGAAAAATATATATACTGTATATGTATAAATACAGATATAAAATATATTTCTATTCATTATTTAAGGTGTAAGGAGTTCCTGGAATCCTACTTGTAAATGAATTCTGGTCTAGGCTCATAATAAGACCTGATTAAAAATTTGGCTCCAAGTTTAGCTCCAGTTTCACCAAGTCGGCTCTGATTATTATCGTTTGGCAAAAGTGCTAGTACTCTCCTTTGCATTGGTTATAAATTACTATGTAATATTCTATTCTAACATATTTTAAACAAAATGGTAAATAAGTCCGCTGACCAGGGAGCAAAAAGTGGTAGCAAAAAGAAAAATATAGTCAGAGGAGGTTCTGAGCTTGATTAATACATACGTAACAAAATTAATGTGTGCTATAAAAGTGAATAAAGACACATTTCCAATAAGAAAAAAATATTGGACCTTTCCATTTCAAATCAGGGCCTGTCCATTTCAAATCAGGGCCTGTCCATTTCAAATTGGGGCCTGTCCATTTTCAGAAGCAACAGGCCCTGGGCCTGTCTCTTAAAATAATTTTCTTTGAGCACTGGAGGTACGCCTTATACCCCGGCTCAGTATACTCGTTATATTCGTGTACGTTTATTTAAAGGTACTGGATGCGATCTGAAAGAATAATGGTTGTCAATCCAAATACGAGTAAAACCATAATGTTTTCAGTTGCATAGTCGATGTACAAATGCACTAAATGAGGCCGCATAAAGGAAGTTAATGAAATAGTTTAGTCGGGAAAAGTCTGTCATAAATTCGGTGCATAAATCATTTACAGTAATTCATATGATTATTTAAGTCTATACTAAATTCTAGTTTTCTGAACTACACTATTATTTAATAATATGTACAACTGCTAGCACTATGAACCCATATGAAGTAATATTGATGATTTAGCGACAAAAACACAGAGTCGTCGTGTTTTCCAGTCCTAAGAATGCCATGAATAATAATTCAACCTTACTTAATATGCGGCTTATTTAATGCATGTGCACGTTTCAATGAAACTGAAGCATGTTATGAATTAATCTTCCAGATCTCTTGTTATTGTATTGTACCAATTACTCTTCCAGACCCTTTAAAACAATTAACATTGTATAACCATATTGATTTAGTTTATCACAAGTAGCTGGACTGTGACTACATGTGACCTTGACCGTTTGATATTGGTTCGCTGTGACTATGTGTGACCTTGACCGTTTGATATTGGTTCGCTGTGAGTACGTGTGACCTTGACCGTTTGATATTGGTTCGCTGCGACTATGTGTGAACTTTACATGTTTCATATTGCTTCGCTGTGACTACGTGTGTCCTTGACCGTTTGATATTGGTTCGCTGTGACTATGTACCTTTCGTTTTATATTGGTTAAGTGTGACTTCGTGTGAGCTTGACCGTTTGATATTGGTTCGGTGTGACTATGCGTGACCTTAACAGTTTGATATCGGTTAGCTGTGACTATGTGTGACTTGACCATCTGATATTGGTTCGGTTTGACTGCATATGACCTTGACCTTTTGTTAGTGGTTTGGTGTGAATGCATGTGACCTTGACCTCTTGGTTCGGTATAATACTTTATAATATACATTAGCAAAGATCTAAGTAATTTAACGAAATTAAAGCGCTGTAGGGAATGTTGAGTTTTTATTAAGCACCTAGTGTCGAATTAAGAGTTACCAACTCGTAATTAATTTTACACATATTTAATAACGGGTGTTTTAAGAACCTGAGAATAACCCTATACTCTTAATCGGATATACTTTATTATGTGACCTGAACACCTGGATTTTGATAAATGATGTTGTAGTTGCCGTTACTTTGCCGGTAAGTCTGTTTGTTTCTGGACGGACGGACGGACGGACGGTGACGTTCTGCAATTTCCCCTATGGAGGCATCAGAGATAACACGGATACAGACATGGTGTTCGGATGCTGCGGAATGCCAAGGAATTTCTCATTAAAAATTAAGGTTCCATAGGTAATTGTTGTTTCTGTTTTATGTTGCTTTATAGTTGATTCAAACTTTCTTGCAACTCCATGCATAGCAGAATGTGTATATGCCCTAGCATGGCTCTAATAATCAGTCCCACCTCTTATTAAACGGTGTAGGTCACCCCAGAATGTAAGTTGCTTTAGTACTGAAGTAAGCAAACATATGTATGTTTTACCACTTGAATAACAACCTTTAAAAAGTCTCAAGATCGAGAATCTGCGCTCCATCCTAGCGTATAACCATTGTGATCAATAGGGGATATAGTCATTATGACAACAGTGGATATAGTCACTATAACAGCAGTGGATATATTACTATTACATCAGTGGATATAGTCGCTATGACAACAGTGGATATATTACTATTACGTCAGTGGATATAGTCGCTATGACAACAGTGGATATATTACTATAACATCAGTGGATATGGTCGCTATGACAACAGTGGATATAGTCACTAAGAAAACAGTGGATATATGCACTATGACAACAGTGGATAGTCATTATGACAACAGTGTATATAGACACTATGACAACAGTGTATATAGTCATTATGACAACGGTGGATAGTCACCAATGCAACAGTGGATATAGTCACTAAGAAAACAGTGGATATATACACTATGACAACAGTGGATAGTCAGTATGACAACAGTGTATATAGACACTATGACAACAGTGTATATAGTCATTATGACAACGGTGGATAGTCACCAATGCAACAGTGGATATAGTCACTGACAACAGTGGATATCGTCAACATGACAATGGTGGATATATACACTATTACAACAGTGGATGCAGTCGCTATGACAACAGTGGATATAGTCGCTATGAAAACAGTGCATATAATCACTATGACAAAAGAGTATGTAGACACTATTACAACAGTGGATAGTCACTATGACAACAGTGGATATAGTCACTATGACAACAGTGGATACAGTCACTGTGACAGCAATGGATAGTCACTGTGACAGCAAGGGATACAGTCACTTTGACATTGGATATATTCGCTGTGACAACCATGGATACAGTCACTATGACAACAAGTGATAGTCACTATGATAACCAGAGATATAGTCACTATGACAGCAGTGGATAGTCTTTATGACAACAGTGGATAGTCACCATGACAACAGTGAATGTAGTCACCATGACAACAGTGGATAGTTACTATGACAACATTGGATAGTCACTATGACAACAGTGGATACAGTCACTATGACAACAATGTATAGTCACTGACAACAATGGATACAGACACTGTAACAGCAGGTGATACATTCACTGTGACAACAGTGGATATCGTCACTATGACAACAGTGGATATAGTCACTGTGAAAACAGTGTATACAGTCACTGTGACAACAGTGGCTTTAGTCACAGTTACAACTACTGTAGTTACTAATATAGTCACAATGGCAACAGTGGATAGTAACTATGACAAAAGTGACTATAGTCACTATGACTTTGCTTTGTTTGTTTTGTATTGTGTTTTACGTCATTTTCAACACATGTAAGGTTATATATGACCGTCGACTTTTTGTGGTGGAGGCAGACCACCCATTTTTCCTGGGCAGAACCAGTACTATACACCTTCCGCCATCCGTAAGAATCGACACTTCCTCACTTACAAATCGAGCTCCCAGTGGGATTCGAACCCACAGCCGCGAGTCGCTATGACAACAGTGGCAACAGTGGATATAGTCACTATGACAAAAGTGGATAGTCACTATGACAACATTGGATACAGTCACTGTGCCAACAGTGGATATAGTCACTATTATAACAGTGGATACAGTCATTGTGACAGCAATGGATAGTCACTGTGACAACAAGGGATACAGTCACTTTGACAACATTGGATATATTCGCTGTGACAACAGTGGATACAGTCACTATGACAACATGGGATATAGTCACTAGAACAACAGTGGATATAAACACTATGACAGTAGTGGATAGTCTTTATGAATGTAGTCACCATGACAACAGTGTATAGTTACTATGACAACAGTGGATATAGACACTGACAGCAGTGGATATAGTCACTATGACAACAGTGTGTATAGTCACTATGACAACATTGGATAGTCACTATGACAACAGTGTATACAGTCACTATGACAACAATGGATACAGACACTGTAACACCAGGTGATACATTCAATGTGACAACAGTGATTATAGTCACTATGACAACAGTGGATATAGTCACTGTGAAAACAGTGTATACAGTCACTGTGACAACAGTGGCTACAGTTGGCTACAGTCACAGTTACAACAGAGGATATAGTCACTACGACAACAGTAAATATAGTCACTGAAATTGGTGGATGTAGTTACTATGATAACAGTGGATAGTCATTATGACATCAGTGGAAATAGTCACTATGACAACAGTGGATACAGTTACTATGACATCAGTGGATATAGTCAATATGACACCAGTGGATATAGTCACTTTAACAGTGGATATAGTCACAATGACATCAGTGGATATAGTCACTATAACATCAGTGGATACAGTCAGTATGACATCAATGAATAGTCACTATGACATCCCTGCATACAGTTACCATGACAACAGTGAATATAGTCACTATGACAACAGTGGATAGTTATTATGACAATAGTGGATATAGACAGACAGCAGTGGATATAGTTACTATGACAATAGTGGATATAATCAGTTACAGCAGAGGATATAGTCACTGTGACAACAGAGGATATAGTCACTATGACAACAGTGGATATAGTCACAGTTACAACAGAGGATATAGTCACTATGACAACAGTGGATATAATCATAGTTACAGCAGAGGATATAGTCACAGTTACAACAGAGGATATACTCACAGTTACAACAGAGGATACACTCAAGTGATATGAAAACGCAACACGGGAATTTCCGCTATATATTGTATATACTGCACTACTAATTGCAAATAATATTCCAAAGAAATCCCAAGATGTTTTGTAAAATAAAAGTTGCAGTTAATTAGAGAAAGGACACAACTGTGATGTTGTAGACGTTTTAATCACTCTACACCTTGTAACAAGAACTTCATAAATGTTGAAATTGCTCTTTGAAAAACTGAGCTAGTACTGTATTTAACGTAAATAGTTTGCAAAATGTTGTATCCTAAGTTTGCTCACATGATTGCGCCAAACACGTACTCTGTTAATAATGAAACTTTGAAGGAATACTATTTGCTGTATTATTTGTTGTTTTAGTATTTTTTCCAAAAGAACAAGTCTTACGTAGTCATGTACCATTCGTTTAAAAGCAGCATATTGTACATACAATATAAAGCGGAAATTCCCATGTTGCGTTTTCATATCACTTGGATGTATAGTCACAGTTACAGCAGAGGATATACTCACTGTGACAACAGACGATATAGTCACAGTTACAACAGAGGATATAGTCACAGTTACAGCAGAGGATATAGTCACAGTTACAACAGTGGATATAGTCACTATGACAACAATGGATATAGTCACAGTTACAACAGGATATAGTCACAGTTACAGCAGAGGATATAGTCACAGTTACAACAGTGGATATAGTCACAGTTACAACAGAGGATATAGTCACAGTTACAGCAGAGGATATAGTCACAGTTACAACAGAGGATATAGTCACAGTTACAGCAGAGGATATAGTCACAGTTACAACAGAGGATATAGTCACTATGACAATAGTGGATATAGTCACAGTTACAACAGAGGATATAGTCACTATAACAACAGTGGATATAGTCACTATGACAACAATGGATATAGTCACAGTTACAACAGAGGATATAGTCACAGTTACAACAGTGGATATAGTCACAGTTACAACAGAGGATATAGTCACAGTTACAACAGGATATAGTCACAGTTACAGCAGAGGATATAGTCACAGTTACAACAGTGGATATAGTCACTATGACAACAATGGATATAGTCACAGTTACAACAGAGGATATAGTCACAGTTACAGCAGAGGATATAGTCACTATGACAATAGTGGATATAGTCACAGTTACAGCAGAGGATATAGTCACAGTTACAACAGAGGATATAGTCACTATGACAATAGTGGATATAGTCACAGTTACAACAGAGGATATAGTCACTATAACAACAGTGGATATAGTCACTATGACAACAATGGATATAGTCACAGTTACAACAGAGGATATAGTCACAGTTACAACAGTGGATATAGTCACAGTTACAACAGAGGATATAGTCACTATAACAACAGTGGATATAGTCACTATGACAACAATGGATATAGTCACAGTTACAACAGAGGATATAGTCACTATGACAACAATGGATATAGTCACAGTTACAACAGAGGATATAGTCACAGTTACAACAGTGGATATAGTCACAGTTACAACAGAGGATATAGTCACTATGACAATAGTGGATATAGTCACAGTTACAACAGTGGATATAGTCACAGTTACAACAGAGGATAGTCACTATGACAACAGTGGATATACTCACTATGACAACAGTGGATGTAGTCACTGTGACAACAGTGGATATAGTCACAGTTACAACAGAGGATATAGTCACTATGACAACAGTGGATATAGTCACAGTTACAACAGAGGATATAGTCACAGTTACAGCAGAGGATATAGTCACAGTTACAACAGAGGATATAGTCACTATGACAATAGTGGATATAGTCACAGTTACAACAGTGGATATAGTCACAGTTACAACAGAGGATAGTCACTATGACAACAGTGGATATACTCACTATGACAACAGTGGATGTAGTCACTGTGACAACAGTGGATATAGTCACAGTTACAACAGAGGATATAGTCACTATGACAACAGTGGATATAGTCACTGACAATAGTGGATGTAGTTACTATGACATCAGTGGATATAGTCACTATGACATCAGTGGCTATAGTCAATATGACATCAGTGGCTATAGTCAATATGACATCAGTCGATATAGTCACTATAACAGTGGCCATAGTCACTGACATCAGTGGATATAGTCAATATGACATCAGTGGATATAGTCACTATGACAACATTGGATAGTCACTATGACAACAGTGGGTATAGTCACTATGACATCAGTGGATAGTCACTATGACATCAGTGGATAGTCACTATGACATCAGTGCATATAGTCACTATGACAACATTGGATATAGTCAATATGACAACAGTGGATATAGTCAGTGACAACAGTGGATATAGTCACTATGACAACATTGTACATATACACTAAGACAACAGTGGATGTAGTCACTATGACAACAAGGGATACAGTCGCTATGACAACAGTTGTTTTGTTTTGTTTTTTATTACACATATTACAGCAACAAGGAATCGCAGAACGTACATCTATTCAGGTCTCCAGGTACCCACATAAACTCTGAAATATAAGAAAATACAACTTATTCAAATACACTTTTATTGTTATACGTATTATAAATACAAGAGGGCCATCATGGCCTTAAATCCCTCACCTGAGGGCAGTCATGTTTTAAGCAATCTTTGTTGAGTGTCACTTAAACATCAAATCAACAGGACTGTAGCTTTTTTCAATAAAGATATAAGAAAAGATCCCCTCCGACTGGCAGCCATGTTTTTTTTATCAAATCAACATACTTTATGCTATTTTTAATCACACAGTGTCACCCTTGAGCACTATATGCTCAGGCGAGCTAAAACACAACAGGGTGTCAGTTTCAGCTCAGTTTTATTCATTGTATGCAAAGATTTCATATTATCAAATCTATTATGAGGACAAGAACGGATGTCCTATAACTGATATCATTATCAAAACTCAAAACTTAATAGTTATATAGGGCAACTGCCCGCCCACTGGCGGCTATATGGTTTGATGAATAAAACAAGTTTGAACAACTTGGTAGAAGGTCACCCATACATCATTTCTGCGGTTTCAGACAAGAAGATTTCTCTTGCTTCCGTATAGAAATATAGCAAAAATTGATCTCCTGGCGGCCATGTTTTTTGATGAATCAACCCGGCTTGATAAATCTTGGCAAAGTATCACCAAAACATCATTTCTGTGAAATTATTTTGAAATCCACCAAGCTGTTTCAGGAGACAATTTTTTGAATTTTCCATATAGAAATAAAGCAGAAGTAAGCCCCTTCCCCTGGCAGCCATATTTTTTGACGAATCAACCCGGCTTGAACAATCTTGGTAAAGTATCACCCAAACATAATTTCTGTAAAATTATTTTGAAATCCATCAAGCGGTTTCAGACAAGAAGAATTTTTAATCCGGCTTGAACAATTTCGGTAGAGGGTCACCCTTATATCATTTCTGTGAAATTATTTTGAAATCCATCAAGCGGTTTCAGACAAGAAGATTTTTTAAGGTTTCCATATAGAAATGTAGCAAAATAAGCTCCCCACTGGCAGCCATGTTTTTTGATGAATCAACCCGGCTTGAACAATATTGGTAGAGGGTCACCCAAACGTCATTTCTGTGAAATTATTTTGAAATCGAGCCAGTAGTTTTAAAAAAGAAGATTTTTAAAGTTTTCCAGCTTGTTTTCTTTAGGGTGCCATGGCATGGATTTACATAATTTAAACAATCTTGAGAGAACACCATCCAAGGATCATTCCTGTGAAGTTTCATCAAAATTTGCCAAGAAGTTTCAGAGGAGAAGTCGTCTGAAGCAATAATGGATGCATGGACATCCTAATATTTTGGGTCCAGGTGGCTACACCATTGTTTTCCCTATTGTCTAAGTAGCCACATAAACCTACGGAATGAATAGAATTTACAGTTACTATGGTTCTTATAGCCCCATAACCCCAATCTGTTAGATCACACGGACGTTAGCACGGACGCACGACGGACAAAGGTTGATCTGAGGTGAGCTTATAATGGTCAAAAACAAAATTGATAAAATAGGCTATGCGGTAAATGACAAAACACCAAGTCGAACATAATCAGTTTGTATCAAATGTACAGAATTGTTTTTAATACCGGTAGTGGTTCGTGGACGTGATTAGATTACACCTTACGACACCCTTCACAACTTTCAATCTGTGATAGTTTTAAGGAAATTTGATTTTAAAGAGGATTTTTCTCTATTCTTGAACAAATATTATCTAAAGGGTCTCTATAAACCTCGGAAAAAGATGAAAGAATTAACAGAATGTCGTATAAAATCGAGGAGATATGATCTGTTGAAAAATTGTAAAGAAACAAGAATGGGGGCGGCCATCTTGGCAACAATGACATCATCATGC
The DNA here is from genome assembly GCA_037043455.1 of Cyrtodaria siliqua. Taxonomy (NCBI): domain Eukaryota; kingdom Metazoa; phylum Mollusca; class Bivalvia; order Adapedonta; family Hiatellidae; genus Cyrtodaria; species Cyrtodaria siliqua. The sequence continues at coordinate 114,766 of JAWPHD010003737.1, read as the reverse complement.
CCTCTTACAATATACTGCCTATTAATATCAAGCAAATAAAAAAAAGAAACTAACCTCTCAAATAACGGTAACGTTATACTACAAAATAGTTTCTCAAATCTCTATCCAGGTGTTTAGGTCATATAATAATGTATATATGTGCTGATTGAAAGTATAGCATTTTTCATGGGTTTTTTAAATATCCGTGATTGAATATGCGTAAAATGAATTATGAGTTGGTAACTCTTATTTCAATGCTCCACTTTTGGGATTTGGCACGGCTGGTTAATACAATTATATTGTGTCTATGGAATGATAGAGTTTGGATTCTCAAAATATGTAAGTTATATATATATATATATATATACCTTGTCATCAGTAGGTTTCGGAATGCTCAACATAGGTTGTAAAATTTGACTGTTTTTGGCGAAATAGCTACTTTGTTGTTTGCATTCATGTCCTGTGTTAATTGTTTGCATTCATGTCCTGTGTTAATTGTTTGCATTCATGTGTGTTAATTGTTTGCATTCATGTCCTGTGTTAATTGTTTGCATTCATGTCCTGTGTTAATTGTATACATTCATGTCCTGTGTCAATTGTTTACATTCATGTCCTGTGTCAATTGTTTACATTCATGTCCTGTGTTAATTGTTTACATTCATGTCCTGTGTTAATTGTTTACATTCATGTCCTGTGTTAATAGTTTACATTCATGTCCTGTGGTTTTCTTTGCTTTAAATTATGTTTTTCAATATGTCAAATACGGCTTAATGATGCCATGCAAACTGTGGGAGGAGAGAGACATACAAACTGTTGGAGGAGAGAGACATACAAACTGTGGGAGGAGAGAGACATACAAACTTTCGGGATGGATGGACATGGCTAATGCTGTATGCCCACTCACCATTTGGAGTTGGACACAAAAACATTATTTTTAGTATGATCTGTGGTTGCTGAATGCTCTAAGGGTAGATATCCCAATTTATTGTTTGTACATTGTAATGGCCATATTACAGTTTCTACTCACCTTTTAGTTGTCCTAAAAGCCAAGCATGTGCTGGATGCTATTTCAGTTTCTACTCACTTTTCAGGCATACTACTGGCCAAGCACGTGCTGGATGCTAATACAGTTTCTACTCACTTTTCAGGCATACTACTGGCCAAGCACGTGCTGGATGCTAATACAGTTTCTACTCACTTTTCAGGCATACTACTGGCCAAGCACGTGCTGGATGCTAATACAGGTTCTACTCACTTTTCAGGCATTCTACGGGCCAAGCACGTGCTGGATGCTAATACAGGTTCTACTCTGTTTTCAGGCATTCTATGGGCCAAGCACGTGCTGGATGCTAATACTGTTTCTACTCACTTTTCAGGCATACTACTGGCCAAGCATGTGCTGGATGCTAATACAGGTTCTACTCATTTTTCAGGCATTCTACGGGCCAAGCACGTGCTGGATGCTAATACAGTTTCTACTCACTTTTCAGGCATACTACTGGCCAAGCATGTGCTTGATGCTAAAACAGGTTCTACTCACTTTTCAGGCATTCTATGGGCCAAGCACGTGCTGGATGCTAATACAGTTTCTACTCACTTTTCAGGCATACTCACTTTTCAGGCATTCTACGGGCCAAGCACGTGCTGGATGCTAATACAGTTTCTACTCACTTTTCAGGCATACTACTGGCCAAGCATGTGCTGGATGCTAATACAGGTTCTACTCACTTTTCAGGCATTCTATGGGCCAAGCACGTGCTGGATGCTAATACAGTTTCTACTCACTTTTCAGGCATACTACTGGCCAAGCATGTGCTGGATGCTAATACAGGTTCTACTCACTTTTCAGGCATTCTATGGGCCAAGCACGTGCTGGATGCTAATACAGTTTCTACTCACTTTTCAGGCGTTCTACTGGCCAAGCATGTGCTGGATGCTATTTTAGTTTCTACTCACTTTTCAGGCATTCTACGGGCCAAGCATGTGCTGGATGCTATTTTAGTTTCTACTCACTTTTCAGGCATTCTTCTGGCCAAGCATGTGCTGGATGCTAATACAGTTTCTACTCACTTTTCAGGCATTCTATGGGCCAAGCATGTGCTGGATGCTAATACAGTTTCTACTCACTTTTCAGGCATTCTATTGGCCAAGCATGTGCTGGATGCTATTTCAGTTTCTACTCACTTTTCAGGCATTCTACGGGCCAAGCATGTGCTGGATGCTATTTTAGTTTCTACTCACCTTTCAGGCGTTCTACGGGTCAAGCATGTGCTGGATGCTATTACAGTTTCTACTCACTTTTCAGGCATTCTACAGGCCAAGCATGTGCTGGATGCTATTTCAGTTTCTACTCACTTTTCAGGCATTCTACGGGCCAAGCATGTGCTGGATGCTATTTTAGTTTCTACTCACCTTTCAGGCGTTCTACGGGTCAAGCATGTGCTGGATGCTATTACAGTTTCTACTCACTTTTCAGGCATTCTACAGGCCAAGCATGTGCTGGATGCTATTAAAGTTCTACTCACCTTTCAGGTGTTCTATGGGCCAAGCATGTGCTCTACACAGGGTGCAGGTTGTGTCTCGTATATTATCATGGCCACTATTATACTTTCTACACACCTTTCAGGCGTTCTACGGGCCAAGCATGTGCTGGATGCTATTACAGTTTCTACTCACCTTTCAGGCGTTCTACGGGCCAAGCACGTGCTGGATGCTATTACAGTTTCTACTCACCTTTCAGACGTTCTACAGGCCAAGCATGTGCTGGATGCTATTACAGTTTCTACTCACCTTTCAGGCGTTCTACGGGCCAAGCACGTGCTGGATGCTATTACAGTTTCTTCTCACCTTTCAGACGTTCTACAGGCCAAGCATGTGCTGGATGCTATTACAGTTTCTACTCACCTTTTAGGCGTTCTACAGGTCAAGCATGTGCTGGATGCTATTAAAGTTCTACTCACCTTTCAGGTGTTCTATGGGCCAAGCATGTGCTCTACACAGGGTGCAGGTTGTGTCTCGTATATTATCATGGCCACTATTATACTTTCTACACACCTTTCAGACGTTCTACGGGCCAAGCATGTGCTGGATGCTATTACAGTTTCTACTCACCTTTCAGGCGTTCTACGGGCCAAGCACGTGCTGGATGCTATTACAGTTTCTACTCACCTTTCAGACGTTCTACAGGCCAAGCATGTGCTGGATGCTATTACAGTTTCTACTCACCTTTCAGGCGTTCTACTGGCCAAGCATGTGCTCTACACAAGCTGCAGGTTGTGTAATCCATATCTTCACAAGGCTGTAACGTCTTACAGCATACCTCTGTGTATAACACATATCATTAATCACTATGGTTTCTTCCAGAAAAATCTCGAACTTTATAAATGTTCCAATTTATCATAAAAACCTAAAATTAACAAAAACTGGTGTCACCCCTGTGTTATTCAGGTTTAACCCTTTAAGTCACCATAGATTTTATATGAAATTGGACCCATTTAAAAATTGTTTGCATCTGAAGTCATGATTTCTCATGCAACTAAGTGTCTACGCCAAACGGGCCGTACTAATTTTCCACTAGTCAAAATTTGTTTTGTCTACCTATTCCAAATTTTTCGAATTTCGTTTGTTTCTTTATCTGTATCTTACAACTTCCAGAATAAAACTTACCTAAATATGTGCATTTATAGCATATCATGCATGAAAATCGGTATGCACTGAAAACTGCTTTGACACCAGTGGTATACAATGATAGAAAATATTTGTTTTAATAATTAAACATTATGCAAAAAGGTAACTTGTCTAAAGAAATGTATTACCAACATATTTATGTAAACTTAAACTGTTTTATTATAAGATAAATGTAAACACGGGTAAAAAAGAAGACTGCATTTCAACATTATTACATATAGATCCTCATTAAATTAAGACATTAAGACACTTACCAAATGTATGGCCATTTTCACAGTTCCACTGTAGGTTCTTACGCATCATATGTGTGAAGGTTAAGGAACATGTATACTAGTGGTGGAGAGAAGTCACAGACCACCAGATTCCTCACATATTAAGTATTTACTCTGAGGCATTGAAGTTCTACAATGACCCTCATATTAATATTTTCCCCAGACATTGCAGTTATGGGATGGCCCTCATATTAAGTATGGGCATCCGTGGCCGAGTGGTTAACGTCTCTGACTTGAAATCCCTTGCCCCTCACCGCTGTAGGTTCGATCCCTCAGGGGCCTAGGAATCTTTATGTGAGGAAGCTATCCAGCTGGCTTGCGGAACGTCGGTGGTTCTACCCAGGTGCCCGCCCGTGCACGAAAATTGCCCGGAGGGGCACCTGTGGTCTTCCTCCACCAATGGAAGCTGGAAAGTCGCCATATGACCTTAGCTGTTGGTGCGACTATAAAATCCAATTCAATCAATCAATCATATTAAGTATTTATCCCAGACGGTGAAGTTATGGGATGGCCCTCATATAAGGTATATACCCCCAGGCATTGAAGTTATGGGATGACCCTCATATTAAGAATTTAGCCCAGACACTGACGTTATGAAATGACCCTCATATTAACACTTACCCCAGACATTGAACCTCATATTAATATTTACTCCAGATACTGAAGCTATGAACTGACACCCATATTAATATTTACCCCAGACACTGAAGTTATAAAATTACCCCATTAGTATTTACCCTAGACACTGAAGCTATGAAATGACCCTCATATTAAGTACTTAGCCCAGACATTGCAGTTACTGTTTCCATGATGAGTGATGTCCGAGAACAAGTTGTCGGTCATATATCAACCAAAATGCAATCTTGTGCAGACAGAAAAGATTGCAATTGACGTTTTTGTAAGAAATTTACAATCAGGACCTAGATTTGTTAGCAAGATATATATATATTTATATATCACAATTGGAACCGCTGACCAGAAATTGTGTACCAGACATCATAAAATAGATTAACTTTTGTCCGACAGTCTATCAAGGTCATTAAGAAATATCAATATATAATAAGATCAAGGTCATTAAGAAATATCAATATATAATAAGCCAAAGATATACCAAAACAATTAATTAAATTTCACTGAATGCTTAGCAGGTGATCAAAGCGTTATTTAGGTTATTTGTGTGAATGACAGACTCTTGGTCGTTTACATGCATGAATGATGACAGACTATGGGTCGTTTACATGCATGAATTATGACAGACTCTGGGTCCTTTACGCGCATGAATGACAGACTCTGGGTCCTTTACATGAATGATGACAGACTCTGGGTCCTTTACATGAATGATGACAGACTCTGGGTCCTTTACATGAATGATGACAGACTCTGGGTCCTTTACAGGATGATGACAGACTCTGGGTCCTTTACATGAATGATGACAGACTCTGGGTCCTTTACATGAATGAATGACAGACTCTGGGTCCTTTACATGAATGATGACAGACTCTGGGTCCTTTACATGAATGATGACAGACTCTGGGTCCTTTACATGAATGATGACAGACTCTGGGTCCTTTACATGAATGATGACAGACTCTGGGTCCTTTACATGAATGATGACAGACTCTGGGTCCTTTACAGGATGATGACAGACTCTGGGTCCTTTACATGAATGATGACAGACTCTGGGTCCTTTACATGAATGAATGACAGACTCTGGGTCCTTTACATGAATGATGACAGACTCTGGGTCCTTTACACGCATGAATGACAGACTCTGGGTCCTTTACATGAATGATGACAGACTCTGGGTCCTTTACAGGATGATGACAGTCTCTGGGTCCTTTACATGAATGATGACAGACTCTGGGTCCTTTACATGAATGATGACAGACTTTGGGTCCTTTACATGAATGATGACAGACTCTGGGTCCTTTACATGCATGAATGATCAACTCCAGTATACAGGACTGCTCGATAAACACGCCCGCCACCCCACAAACACCCCCCTTGACAGTAACTGACTTCGGCCCCCTTCTAAAGCTTTGAGAGTGAGGGGCTGACGCACAAAGGGGTTGATGCAAAACTTGCAAAAAGCTGAAATAATTATCAAAATGCCATGAAAAAAAGGAGATATGACCTATTGAAAATTTGCTTAAAAATACATTTTGTCAATATGTCGTATATGGTAAAAAGGCGTGATGTCATCGTTCCAGGATGGCCGCCTCCATTTGCGTTTCTTAGCAAATTTTCAATAGGTCACATCTTCTTTACTTTTGCTAACCCTTAACCCGCTAAGCACGACTATAATAGCCTTTGCGTCCATTGTAAACCCAGAGTAACTCGCAGGCTGATCAGGGTTTACAATGTCCAGCTGCTAATCAGTCATTTTCCTCAAAACACCCCTTTGTCACATAAAAGGAATTGTCTTAATTAAAGAAAGAAGTGTCAATTATATATATGTCGTGGGTTAAGTCTTTTGGAAGCTTGCATCACCTATTTGGAATATGCCATATGTCCAGGATCACACTCTAGGCTAAAGCCTCACGAGATCCTGCAGATAACGCCATGCCCGCTCGAGGTGATAAAATTTTTTCCATAGCATGTTACTCTAGTTTACTTTGACAGCACCATCCAGCCACAAGTTGTGTTACCTTTGTTTAGACAGTCAAGATACAACTACATTGCATAAAGGATATTGCAGGAACATATACAGCATTTGGTGCTGGAGTCTTCGCTGCCTACTATATGTGTCAGTGTGGTCCGTGTCTCCTCTAGTTTATCAACCACGTACATCATGCTTTCTGAAGTTTCACCCAGGAAGGTCAGCATCTTACCCAGGACTGACAAGTCTGAAACATGCAACAGGATAATGTCAGTGAAAGGAATTTCAATATCAGGCCTGCCAAATCTCCAGATTCTCCAGATTTTTCATTCGCTCTCCGGATCTCTGGAATTAAATGTAAAATCTCCGGATTTTTCATCAAAGCAAAAGATCATGATTTAACAGCTATAGTTTCACAGTTTATCAGCAATTTCCCTAATTGTCCTGTTACGCTCCTTAGTCAGAGGAGTATTTACAAGTGCCAAATCAATGGGGGTCATCTGTGTAATACACTGACTGAATATACAATTAACACCTAAGGGCATAATAAGTTCCTTCATTTAAAAATGTTCTTCGAGCGCTTTAAATCTTAAATTTTAAAAATCTCAGGATTTTGTGTTTAAAAGTTTAACAGCTTACTAAAATTGTATATCAAAGGTCAAGGTTATAATTTAGTGTCAAAGGTCAAGGTTATAATTTAGTGTCAACGGTCAAGGTTATAATTTAGTGTCAAAGGTCAAGGTTATAATTTAGTGTCAAAGGTCAGGTCACTTTGACTGTTGTTCACTCATTTACTTTATACCTTGCTTCTGTTTCTCTGGATTGTTAGGGGAGGTGATGTTGGAGGCAGTGAAGTTGTCCACACAAGTCTCTGGATTGTTAGGGGAGGTGATGTTGGAGGCAGTGAAGTTGTCCACACAAGTCTCTGGATTGTTAGGGGAGGTGATGTTGGAGGCAGTGAAGTTGTCCACACAAGTCTCTGGATTGTTAGGGGAGGTGATGTTGGAGGCAGTGAAGTTGTCCACACAAGTCTGTATGTACATGGCAAATAAGGTGTTGGTAGTTTTGTACAGCTCCATTTGCAAGTTAGATACGATTTCTGGCTCAGTCTTGATATTCTACGTAAAAAACAATGTCTAATTAAATATGGTATTATTAGTATTAGTAGAAATTTGATATTTTACATTAATTATAAAGCAAGCTAGAGAGCTTATACAAAACAGTCTTGATGGTGCGGATGACAGCGATGGCGTGTTCTTGATGGTGCGGATGACAGTGATGGCGTGGTCTTGACTTTAAGACTATTCCATTAAAACATACCCGGGACCCCAGGAAGGCAATTTAATAACATTTTATTTAATATCTTCCTATTTTCAGTAATTTTGTTCTTTTAAGTCAATTTTGCATCTATGGGTGGGTGTTCAATTTCAAAAGTGCCTTCCTGGGGTCCCATGTATGTTTTAATGGAATACCTCTGAGAGGAAATCAGAGAACCCATTGAAAATGCATGTGTCTGAGCAAGCGAGAATATTTCTAATATTGTACAATTAGGTATATTTTTTAACTGTGTTAAATATAAAACTTAATGTGTATGTGTATACAGCTATTAGGCATTAGACATTCTCCAGATGCTCCCAGCTTATCAGTGGTAACTCTGGGAAATTTGGAAAAAAAGGCATAATGTTGTGAACTGTATATTGGCATTTCGGAAATAATTAAGAACACCTACACCATAATATATTTGGACAAAAAATATCATCTCAATTGTGATATACTTTTTATCAGTGACTAAAAAAGATGTCCATGAGACGCTATATGTCCCCTCACCATGTGGTGGTGAAGGCATAAAAATGTGTTATTTACTTTCACTTGACTCCACAGTATTTGTTACATATTAATATAATCATGGGCAATGCATATAGGCTTTTTTTTTTAATTTGCACTAAAAGCATTCAAAAACGTCAGAGCAATAATTTATTAATAATAATTACCTTCATATTTGTTGAAATCTTTAACAACAGTGAGTATCTGAAACAAACATAGTTGGAGATCTCAACAGACCTGCATCCGACAGGAGATTTACACAAACATAGTTGGAGATCTCAACAGACCTGCATCGGACAGGTGATTTACACAAACATAGTTGGAGATCTCAACAGACCTGCATCGGACAGGAGATTTACACAAACATAGTTGGAGATCTCAACAGACCTGCATCAGACAGGAGATTTACACAAACATAGTTAGAGATCTCGACAGACCTGCATCGGACAGGAGATTTACACAAACATAGTTGGAGATCTCAACAGACCTGCATCGGACAGGAGATTTACACAAACATAGTTGGAGATCTCAACAGACCTGCATCGGACAGGAGATTTACACAAACATAGTTGGAGATCTCAACAGACCTGCATCGGACAGGTGATTTACACAAACATAGTTGGAGATCTAAACAGACTTGCATCGGACAGGAGATTTACACAAACATAGTTGGAGATCTCAACAGACTTGCATCGGACAGGAGATTTACACAAACATAGTTGGAGATCTCAACAGACCTGCATCGGACAGGAGATTTACACAAACATAGTTGGAGATCTCAACAGACCTGCATCGGACAGGAGATTTACACAAACATAGTTGGAGATCTCAACAGACTTGCAGCGGACAGGAGATTTACACAAACATAGTTGGAGATCTCAACAGACTTGCATCGGACAGGAGATTTACACAAACATAGTTGGAGATCTCAACAGACTTGCATCAGACAGGAGATTTACACAAATATAGTTGGAGATCTCAACAGACTTGCATCGGACAGGAGATTTACACAAACATAGTTGGAGATCTCAACAGACTTGCATCGGACAGGAGATTTACACAAACATAGTTGGAGATCTAAATATACCTGCATCGGAAAGGAGATTTACACAAACATAGTTGGAGATCTCAACAGACTTGCATCGGACAGGAGATTTACACAAACATAGTTGGAGATCTAAATATACCTGCATCGGACAGGAGATTTACACAAACATAGTTGGAGATCTCAACAGACTTGCATCGGACAGGAGATTTACACAAACATTGGCAATGTCAGAATAACCACTGTATATATCACAGGTACAAGTTTTGTGACCAAAAAAATGAAATCTGAACTCTTGGCTGTGATCTTGACCTTTATATATTGGTGTGATCAGGTGACTATTGTCATTATGTGTCTATATCGAAAGTTTGATGAGTACATTTGAAGAAACAAAAGGTTATAAACCCAATGTCAGACATTTGTGACCGTTAAGGGTTTGTTTCTTTTAGTAGTGTTTTACGTCATTTTTAGCAGAAGTTAGGCAATACATGAAGGTCGAATTGTGCGTGGTCGAGGCAGACCATCCCGTTTTTCCTGGGTATAACCAGTACTGTATACTTCCCGCCGTCAGTAAGAATCAACATTTTCTCACTTGGCAACTCGAGCTCCCAGCGAGATTCATCCCGCAGCGGTGAAAGAGAAAGTTTTAGACGCAGCGTCTTTACTATCCCGGCCATGGAGACGCTTTGCAATGCCCTCTGGATGATGACACAAAATGACACACAAAGTCATGCCTATGTATCACATTTTTCTTTGCAATGGCAATACAAAAACTGGGTAAAAGCTTCTGCCTGAAATTCACGAGTTGGAGTTTTGTTAACCAATTAATAATATTTATCTAGTTTCTATATATTGAGTGCATGCTACAAGGCAAAAACAAGTGAAACTATCTATACTAACAAACTTACCTCCTGATCTTTAACTTTCTACATGATAGATTGGCAGATTCAACAGTGTCCCCATACACATCTGAGTTGGTGGTCTGGATAAGGTGTTGTCTATATACCTCCAAAACATCTGTCATTGCACTTAAGGGAACTGCAGGTGAACCAAAATATTGTAAAATTAAATTTCAATATGTCACGAAATCATAAGCATTTGTTTAATGAAATCATGACTAAACATCCTACATATTTAAGTCAATACTAATTATATAAGGTGCTTGTATCTGCCTCACTGTGTATTAGCCAGCCAACTGTGCAACCGTCTTTTGCATTGCCTTTTTTGAAAAGTCGCAGCTAATATTTGGTGAGGCGGGTGGGTTAAAAAAAAGAGTGTTTTATTGTGTGTTTTTTTGCTAAAAACACTTCAGACTTTTACTTCTTAATATTGTTATGTTTGGTATACATTTATAGTAGAAACAGGATATAAAATGTAACTATTTCACCTTTATCTGTAACAATAATACGCCCCAAAGACAACCACTTGGTGCAAACTGGCTCTTGGCATGTGTTTGCAAATTATTTTGCACACCCTGTTTGCATATTTGCACATCCATCCTGATTTTTTGCCTAATACACTTCTTGTTTGCCTCACAGTTCTTACATAGTGGCTCTATAGCTGGTGGTCTAGTCTGAGTAGAACCAAATGCTTAATTTTGATGATCTGACAGGTTGATATATTTAAATTGCACACAGTTTATCAAGCCTCACTTTCAATGCTTACTTATGTGTGAGCATGCACATAGAAAATTGATTAAACTGTTTCCTGTTCTGCTTTGAAAGTATTTTGCTGACAACTGATCCCAGTGATAGGTATTCAGATTCAGAAAATGCTGATCATTTACTCATAGACAATTTTGAAAACCAAAGTGGCGATGACAAAAAATATAGAAGACACTGAAACAAAATCTGTCATCACTTTAAATGGCTTCTGGGAGTTAAATAAAGACATCAAACATATAATTTATACTAGTGGTATTTACACTAGTGGCATTTACACTAGCAGTATTTACACTAGCAGTATTTACACTAGTGGTAATTACACTAGTGGTATTTACACTAGTGGTCAGTCCTGTTACATCTAATCATGTATATATTTTAGCTGAACACCATGAGGCATGTAAAAATTTTAAAATAATAATTTAACCAAAATAATTCGCTTTATTGAACATTATCGGCGATGATGTCAACTTCAGCCACACTTCATTGCTGTCATGCCTCAAAGTTACGGTTAGTTATTTTTGTGATCGGAGTTACTAATACTTGGCGATTATGAATATTCTTTCACTGAGAATCACAATCTTTCACCCATAGATATGTAATAAATTATAAGAATACTGGACAAATACAGTATGATTCCTGCATATCACTTTCAGGTAAAATAAGAAACAATAAAACTAAGGAAGGTAAGATTAGTCTACTGCTGAAAGATATTTACCTTTTTCATCGTGAATAAGCATGGCATGATTTTCCTCATCCAGGCGCCTGATATGGACTTTGGTTGGATACTTCCATAGGAAATCCAGGTGGTCATAACCAGGAACCGGCCTAAATATAAAAATACTTTAAAGTAAGCCCATATGCCCTATATATATATCGAAAGTATTCTATATTAAAATTTATAAACTACAAGAAGCACCAATAATGATGCGAACGCCGGATTGTGAATTTCTAACTTTTACTGCAAAATTCTAAGATGAAAAGGGGGAAAGATTTGGTAAAAGGCATACACCTGAGAGTTATGGTGCTTGTAACACAGATGATGAAGTCACTGTAAATTCAAATGTTTGACCAAAACGTCTAAAGTGGAAAAAGGGGATAATTTTAATGAAATGCAGAGTTATGGTGCTTGTCACTTATGGTTGTATTATGATGATGAAATGTTTGCCTAGTTTCAATGGTTTATGTCAATTGGTTTGTGGAATAAGAAATTCAACAGTTTCACAAAAACATCTAAGCGTAAAAGGTGGCTATTTATAGTAGTTATGGTGCTTTTCATAATTTATGTGGTTGTGTAACAATGATGAACATGTGTACCGAATTTCAAAGCGTTCTGACAATTGGTATTTGAAATATGACTTTACATTCACAATTTTGACTGAAATTCTATATTAAAGTATAAAAGGGGGTATAATTCTGGTAAAATGCACAACAGAGTTATGGTTCTCGTCACATATGGTTGAGTAATCATATTGACATGTATGCCAAGTTTAAAAGCTTTTGGTCAAATGATGTTTGGAATATGTCTGTTCATTTAACATGTGTCGACGTGCCGTAAAACACCATTCATTCATTCATTAAAAATAAAGTCAATAAGGGAGATAATTCAAGTAAAAGTACAAGTCATATAACATTGTGTAATGATAATGAACAAGTGTGCCAAGTGTCAAAGCTTTCGGATTTAGTTTTTGAGAAATGAGGAAAAACAAAAACTTTTAACCAAATATATTTCCAGAAATGAGGAAAAACAAAAACTTTATAAAACAAAAACTAACGAAAATGTCAAAACACGTAGACGGACGAACAGACGGAAATCACCAAATCATACGCCTGGATTTGCTTTGCAATCTGGCTAATAAATGCTTTGTTCCACCTCTCAGACTTACATACCTTTTGTCACATTTGATGTAAGACACATAAATCCTTCCTTTCAATACAGTCATCAAAAAGTCAAAGTTTGGAATCTATAGTTTGAGTTAACATGCTGGTCGTATTCTCCCTTTCTGTGATATGTTATTGGTACTGTTATGTCAACTACTTATGGTTCAGGGTACTAAATGTGTCAGCCAAAGTTTTTTTTCTTCACTTTTTAGACAAAATTCTGATTTAAACTATTAAGATAAATTGTATACATAATAAATTATCAGTGATTCAGACACGTTAATATAAAATATCTTACTTTTCAAAAATTGGTTGAGAAATAACATTTCACATGCAAAAGTTGTTTTTGATAGGGCAAAATTTTGCTGCTTTAAAAAATATATTTTTTCCCCCTTCAGAATTTGTATCCCTAAATAGTATTAATCTGTTGGACAAACAAAAATTAAGACATCCTGAAGTGTTATAACTTTATAAACTATTGAGGCTTAAATGAAGTTAATTGAGATTTCTTAATTTTCTTTAATATAAGCAAATATTTATTTCTCAACCGATTTTCAAAACTAAGGTATTTTTATTTATCACTAAAATGGCACTTCCAGTGATGTATCAATTTTGAACATATTTTAAAATTGTTCATGTTATTGCTGGAAAAACTTTAGCTGAAACAAGCGCCCCGAACAATAGATAGTGTAAAGCTAAGACTGTGAAAAGCAACTGTTTTCTAGTACAGTTTAACATTTCTAATGCTATGAATATGTACCTTACAACACACGCCAAGAGCATATGGTTTGGGGAGGTGGTTACTCCAAGACACGTCCAGGACGTCTCCGCTGGCAGATTCAATCTTAGTTTCCTGATACACATCTTCAACCCTGGAAAAATAAACGACAATATATCAGTGATCTTAACACAGATGATTAAATGGCAAAAAAATTGTACAAAATATCATTGCACTTTGGAACAGCTTAAACAATAATGTTGACACTGTATGTGATGATATGAAAGATAAAGATGGAGAGAGTAAAACTATAACAAGAATATCACGAATGTTCAGTAACTGTCTAATCAGTATCCAGGGCCGTCGTTTGACCGTTTTTGGGGCCGAAATTCGGCCCCATTCCCCTCCCCTAAATGTATATATTTTTCCCCCTTTTCCTGTAAAAAATTCCCTTAAAAAAAAAAAAAAAAAAAAAAAAAAAAAATAATAATAATAATATTAGAATTTTTTTAACTCCAAAACAGGAAAACAGCATACAATTTGCAATTTGGAATGGTAAATTCTTGGTACCACTTAAATAATAAAAAAAACAACACTAATTTGTGTTTCTTAGAAATTTCCCTTTGATATGAAAACAACGCAAAATTCCCTTTCCTGAGGGCCCCAAAGATTCCCCCAAAGTGAAGGGAGGGCCCTGGTATCATTTGTAGTGAAATCCCGTATTTCAATATGAAGGCTGATTAAACTGTCATGTCTGAGAGTTACTACAAGTAATCAAGTAAATAAAGATTCCATTATTTAGATACCAAAAAAATGCACATTTAAAAGCTTGTCTACACCCGGTCATAAAAAATTACTTTAATAACTGGATTGATTGGACCACTTTGTATGCTTCTCTTTACTGTAAACATGAGTATAACTTGTCTCAGTGCTAGAACTATGACAGATAGATGTATCTGTGTAGAATAAAAGTTGACTGTATTCAACAACTAAGATATGAATATTAAACCACATGGACAAATGCTATTTTGTTCTGAACACGTATTTGTCCTCGTCTAGACCAATCTCATTAAAATCATATCCTAATAACGCTTTAATACTCTCCGCTCTAACACCCAGCGTTTTTACTTCTTTCACAAACCTTGAGGAGTATTGTCCACCTTTATTAGCTGCAACATTCCATCTAGAGATGACATCAGGACCTCGCTATCACCAACAGCATCCATACCTGCACAAGCAAAGATGGTCATTTAAGTTATGCACTTATTACGTACACGCGTCAGGACATCAGGACCTCGCTGCCACCAACAGCATCCATACCTGCACAAGCAAAGATGGTCATTTAAGTTATACATTTATTACGTACACGCGTCAGGACATCAGGACCTCACTGCCACCAACAGCATCCATACCTGCACAAGCAAAGATGGTCATTTAAGTTATACACTTATTACATACACGCGTCAGGACATCAGGACCTCGCCACCACCAACACAACCCATACCTGCACAACTAAAGATGGTCATTGAAGTTATATACTTACTACGTACACGCGTCAGGACATCAGGACCTCGCTGCCACCAACAGCATCCATAGCTGCACAAGCAAAGATGGTCATTGAAGTTATATACTTACTACGTACACGCGTCAGGACATCAGGACCTCGCTGCCACCAACAGCATCCATACCTGCACAAACATATCTCATAGATTGTCATCTAAATTACACACTTACTACAAGAAGTCACATCAGGACATCAGTACCTCACCAACGCAACCATACCTGTACAAACATATCTCATAGACTGTCATCTTACTTACTGCACATCAAAATATCTCAATGATTGTCATTATACACTAACTGCACAAACATAAATCAAAATATCTTAGAGATTTTTATCTAAATCATACTTTTACTATCAACTAAATTATACACCTGTCAGTTTACACTTATATTTACCTGTGGCATGAAGTAAGTTTTGTCCTAACACCTGGGCCATTTCTCCAACAATAAGACGTCCATCTACACTGTTCACATGGAAGGCCAGTATACAATGCTCCTTGTTAAGGATGATGATATCTCCACATGTCTGAAACAAATGAAGAGCTGTTTAATAAATGCTATACTAGTTAGTAGGCTTATTTCGAGCTGTCCTAGAATGAGGGAAGAATTCACAGGAATCCTGGAAGTGTGCCCTACTATATAAAGATAATTCTATGGTTCTTTTACGTGAACCGAGGATATACTCCGTTCATAGGTCTGGCTGATTATTGTTCCCATCCGACGGACAAAGATTTGGGAGTAAGTTACTTGCTCAAGGTCATTAGCCTGATGTTCCTGGACAGCATCTTGAACTCGCAACCCTTTGGTTACTAGGTGAGCACACCACCGCTAGACCAAGGTGCCCCCATATCTGACACACACACGGGGAAAACTTTACATGCTTGAAATATTCATAATAAAGCAAATCAGTGTTGGTGCTTGCGGTGACATTTCCACATGACAGAAGTGATACATTTATACTGAATGTGATTTGTTATAATAAACTGTTTATTAATAATTAGATCGTTCAGTCGATTATTTGGCAACTCACGTCAGGTCAGATGTGTGGCAGTACCAGTATCAATATATATGTGTTACTTTCACATGGATATCATTGTACTTCCGCATAGAAATGTAATAAAAATATTCCCGTTTAGATGTTTTGTCTACATTCAAATACGTTGTATATAGACTTTGTTCCCTGCTTCCCCAATGTCAATAAAACAAACAAGGTTATGCAGCTCAGTCAAGAATTTCTTTGCCAGACGGAAACTAAACACAGATGTCCTGTACTGCTCAAATGTCTTTACGATACCCGGCCATTTGAAGTAAACTAAGGCCATTATGTTTTGATTATTCGTTTTACGAACCGTCAAAACAGAGAATTGCTGTAGGAGGGGGAAAAAATAAAAATAATAATTTTTTATTTCGTTGGAAAGGAAGAGTGAATGAAATGTTCGATTAAGATCTGGGAGAAGGTGAAAAACACACTAAAACTATCAAATTCCTATGGAAAAATATATTTCCGAATTTTGTTTTGTCGTAGGAGAGTTTGTAAAACAAACTATCAAAAAATAATGGCCTAATAACAATATCTTCATTCACTTGATACTTTCAGTTGAAAGAAATTTTAATTTTGAATAAACTTCACTTTTCAAGTTGGCGGTACTGTGCACGCATCTGATGTGTCTCTATAGTAAATGGCTATTCCACTTCATCTGTTAATGAGGCACACACACTGCATGCATCTCGACAGAAAATGGCCTTACCATTTATGCCTCATCTGTCAAGGAGGCACACACACTGCATGCATGCAATACATCTCGACAGAAAATGGCCTTACCATTGTCAGAACACGCATTGACGGTAGTTGTCTCTCTTGTACTGTTTTAGTATTAGCATTCTCCGAAAGCAGATTATTGCTGATACTATAGCAACGGGAAAATACTGTAAGAACTGATTCGTATTTTTTCGGCGTTTATGCAGTTAAACGTCGATAGCGAATGGCAAATTTACCATAAAGCATGTTAATCAATTCGTAATTAAACAGTGAATTATCTCATTTTCAGACTCCACAAATAATATGTTTCTACCTTGTTATATGGGAGAACATAAACACAGGAGATGGTCATGAGGTCCGAGTGTTGGTATATACATGTGTATGTAGGTTGTGATACTGGATTACTCATGTCTATCTGTACGATGTGTACCTGTCCATCAATATAACCTACCACTAACACACCTGAAACACAAGGAATATGTATTATCTACGTGTTGGTATATACATGTGTATGTAGGTTGTGATACTGGATTACTCATGTCTATCTGTACGATGTGTACCTGTCCATCAATATAACCTACCACCAACACACCTGAAACACAAGGAATATGTATTATCTACGATGTCTCGTCTGCTCTAGATGGATAAATGGACCATTCAAAGGACCAACAGAACTACTTTAAGTAAAATTGTACCAAACTTTTTGGATATAAAGGGCACAATTTCTGCCATTCTTTCTGATATATTACGTTCATATAAATAGTGTTGAATTACTGTCATGTACTATATGGTTGACACTGCTCATGTCTCAAATATGCATTCAGATGAAAATTTCCCTTGACCATACCCAATCCATTTTTTTAAAGATAACGGACCAATAGTCCTTAATGTAAGTTACAAGAACTTGTTTCACAATCAATGTAAAAGAAACATGTTTAAAGTAATAGAGATAATTAAATAACCGAAACTGTAAATGTAACAAGAGCTGTCGGAGAACAGCGCAGCTCGACTATTCGATTTTTCGGAGAATAATAAATTTATAGCTAGTATATACCATCAGAAAAAAGGCTACAACAATGTGGGGTGGGGTTGGGAGCACAACATAACTATGTGTAAGAATTGACCAAAACTACACAGAAATATGTTAAAAAAAAAAAAAAAAAAATCGAGTTTTCAGTGGGGGACGGGGTGGGACTGGGAGAGAGGCGGGGGTGGATGGTGGGGGGAGTGGGGGTGGTGAGGGCAACATTTATGTGTAAGAAGCTATGTAATAAATCACCAAAACAACACAAAAATATGAAGATGGGGCAACATATATGTGTAAGAATTGACAAAAGCAACACAGAAATATGTAATTTTTTTTTATATAGTTTCAAGTGCAGGTCGGGTGGGGGGAGCGGTGGGGGGGGGGGGGGGGGGGGGGGGGGGGGGGGAAGAGGCGGAGTGAGTTGGGGGCGGGGGGGAGGTTGCAACATATATGTGTAAGAATTGACTAAAACAACAAAGAAATATGTAAAAAAAAAAAAAATATCTAGTGTGGTGGGGGGGAGGTTTGGGCGGTGAGGGGGCAGCATATATGTGTAAGAATTGACAAAAGCAACACAGAAATATGTAAAAAAAAAAAAAAAAGGTTTGAAGTGGGGAAGGGGGAAGGGGGCAACATATGTGTGTAAGAATTGACTAAAACAACAAAGAAATATGTAAAAAAAAATAAAAAATCCAAGTGTGGGGCGGGGTGGGGGGGGGGGGGGGGGGTGATGGGGTGAGAGGGGTGGTGTGGGGGGGAGGGGGTTGCAACATATATGTGTAAGAATTGAAAAACGCAACACAGAAATATGTAAAAAAAAATATAATAGATACAAGTGGGGGTGGGTTGGGGTGGGGTGGGGGTGGGGGTGTGTGGAGCGGGGGTGAGGTGAGAGGCAGTAGTGGATTGTGGGGGAGGGGGGTGGATGGGGCAACATATATGTGTAAAAATTGACTAAAACAACAAAGAAATATGTAAAAAAGAAGAGAAAAGTTTCAAGTCTGGGGCGGGGTGGGGGTGATGGGGTGAGAGGCGGGAGTGCGTTTGGGGGCAACATATGTGTGTAAGAATTGACTAAAACAACAAAGAAATATGTAAAAAAAAAAAAAAAATCTAGTGTGGTGGGGGGGGGGGGTGGGGGGGGGGGAGGTTTGGGCGGTGAGGGGGCAACATATATGTGTAAGAATTGACAAAAGCAACACAGAAATATGTAAAAAAAAAAAAAAAATTGAAGTGGGGGCGGGGGGACGGGGCAACATATATGTAAGAATTGACTAAAAAAATAAAGAAATATGTAAAAAAAAATAAAAAATCCAAGTGTGGGGCGGGATGGGGTGAGAGGGGTGGTGTGGGGGGGTGGGGGTTGCAACATATATGTGTAAGAATTGAAAAACGCAACACAGAAATATGTAAAAAAATATATAATAGTTTCAAGTGGGGGTGGGTTGGGGTGGGGTGGGGGTGTGTGGAGCGGGGGTGAGGTGAGAGGCAGGAGTGGTTTGTGGGGGAGGGGGGTGGATGGGGCAACATATATGTGTAAAAATTGACTAAAACAACAAAGAAATATGTAAAAAAAAAAGAAAAGTTTCAAGTCTGGGGCGGGGTGGGGGTGATGGGGTGAGAGGCGGGAGTGCGTTTGGGGGCAACATATGTGTGTAAGAATTGACTAAAACAACAAAGAAATATGTAAAAAAAAAAAAATCAAGTCTGGGGTGGGGTTGGGGCGGGGGTGAGAGGCGGGTTGAGGGGGGTTGGGGGGTGGGCAGGGAGGGTTGCAACATATGTGTAAGAATTGACTAAAACAACACAGAAATATTTTTAAAAAAATTAAAAAAAAAAATTCAAGTGTGGGGCGTGGTGGGTGGGGTGATAGGCAGGGGGGTTGGGGGTTGCAACATACATGTGTAAGAATTGACAAAAGCAACACAGAAATATGTAAAAAAAAAAAAAAAAAAAGGTTTCAAGTCTGGGGCGGGGTGGGGGGGGGGGGGGGATCGGGGGTGGGGGGGATGGGGTGAGAGGCGGTGGGGGCGGGGAGGGTTGCAACATACATGTGTAAGAATTGACATAAGCAACACAGAAATATGTAAAAAAAAAAAAAAAAAAGTTTCAAGTCTGGGGCGGGGTGAGGGGTGGGGGTGATTGGGTGAGGGGCAGGGGGGCGGGGAGGGTTGCAACATATATGTGTAAGAATTGACTAAAACAACACAGAAATATGTAAAAAAAATAAATAAAAAAAAAAAAATGTGGAGGGGAGTGGGGGCGGGGGTAGAGAGTGGGGGGAGGGGGGGGGGGGAGAGGAGGGAGCCCATGCCCAAATATGGGTGAAGTAATAAGATGCATAATGCTATAACAAATCCCAAACCAAAATTATAGATATATATATGCTTACATGCAAACCTAGATCTGCCTTTATTGCCCATTTTATGGGCCATCACAATTTGGGTTCCATAGGAGCCCAGAATTTGCAGAAGACAAAATTACTTATCCAACCCTTTACAACATACTATAAGGAAACCAATTCCAAAATTTAGTTCAGCTAGGACAAAAAATGTAAGAGATATAGACCTGTAAACACAGCTTACACGCAAAATTTGATGTGAAACAGACATATTTTAAGGGCTATCAGAATTTGGGTTCCATGGGAGCCCAGGGGTTACAGGAACCTAAATTACTTAAGCAGCCCTTAGATAATGCAATAAGGAAGCTAATGGCCAAATTTGGTTCTGCTAGGGTAAGAATTGTAAGAGATATAGACTTGTAAACACAGCTTACACGCAAAATTTGATGTGAAATGGGGCACATTTTATGGGCTATCATAACTTGGGTTCCATGGGAGCCCATGGGTTACAGGAACCAAAATTGCTTATGCAGCCCTTAAGATAATGCTACAAGGAAGCCCATGAACAAATTTGGTTGTGGTAGGATAAGAAATGTAAGAGATATAGACTTGTAAACACAGCTTACACGCAAACCTTGATGTGGGACGCCGACGCCGATGCCGACCCCGGGGTGAATACATAAGCTCTCTTATTCTTCGAATAGTCGAGCTAAAAAGAGGGTATATCAATAAATACAGAATTACATGCATATGATATACAGTTCTGTTAACTGACAATATATTGATATGCATAAACTGAGTTGATATGGATTCATATATAAAAGAGGTGTTATTGTTTTAAACAATTTGAAAAGAACAAAAGAAAAAAGAACAAGAGGTCAATGACCTTGAAGCTCTACTGATTGATTTTGATTTCAGGAAGTAGTCGCTACAAACTTTTTTTTTGAAAAATTATTTTTAGCCATGGCGGTCATCTTGAATTTTTTGCTAGGATCAATTAGACATCAAGAGCAACATTCCTGTGAAGTTTCTAATATCCGTCAAGTAGTTTCAGAGGAGTAGTCGCTACAAGTTTTCATTATATAACTCTATGTAAACAAAGATGGCCACTGGCAGCCATGTTTAACATCGAATCAAAACGATTTTCGACAAGGACCAACATCGTGTCATGCTGATCAATTTAGAAAAAGTCCCATATCAATATCTCTTATAGTTTTCAAGAAGTAGTTGCTACAAACTTATTTTTTAAAAATCTATTTTTAGCCGTGGTGGCCATCTTGAATTTCTGGCCAACCTGAAATTTTGCTAGGATCAATTAGACATCAAGAGCAACATTCGTGTGAAGTTTCATGAAAATCCGTCAAGTAGTTTCAGAGGAGTAGTCGCTACAAGTCTTTATTATATAACTCTATGTTAACAAAGATGGCCGCTGGCAGCCATGTTTGACTTTGAATCAAAACAATTTTCGACAAGGACCAACATCATGTCATGCTGATCATTTTAGAAAAAGTCCCATATCAATATCCGTTAGAGTTTTCAAGAAGTAGTCGCTACAAACTTGTTTTTTAAAAACCTAGTTTTAGATTTGGCGGCCATCTTGAATTTCACATCAACATGAATTTTTGCTAGGATCAACTAGACTTCATGGGCAACATTTCTGTAAAGTTTCATGAATATCCATCCAGTAGTTTCAGAGGAGTAGTCGCTACAAATAAAAGTTTACGGACGGACAGACGGACAGACGGACGGACGGACAGACGGACGACGGACGCCGCACCACGGCATAAGCTCTGCTGATCTCTGATCAGAAGAGCTAAAAACAAACAATAAAACAAAAACGAACGTACACTGAGATAAATAATTATAGAGAATAAACAGAAATATTCCAGTTATATTGAAAAAATATATTAATAGTATTCAGAGTGGAAAAAAGTGTGTTATTTATTATAATATTTGAGCTTATTGCTATAGCAATCATGCCTGATTTATTATTGCATCACACAGGCCATAGTTCTAGAGTATGCGTTTTTGGGGTTGAACAGGTTTGAGGACAGTGTCAGTGTAAATATTACTGAATGCTGAAAAAACGACTGCACCGTTCTCTTACTTCCTGTTTCAATTTGCAAGGCTTGAGGTGTACCAGAAGTAAATCAAATCCCATTGAGTCCAATGCAATATTGAGCAAGCTTTTTAGTTATCCATTTTTCAAAATGAAGTTCAAACTAAGATTCACTTACATGTTCTTAGTCATGAGACCTGCCTCTCTAGAAAACTGCTGAGAATAGTAGGGGTCATGTGGCATATAAGAAAATAAAATTCTGATCTTTGTTGATACCGTGAACAAACTGCGTTCATTCGGCACCTCTTAAATGTGTTCTACTTTCACTTTCAAAACTGTCAAGTGGACAAATAAAATCATCATACAACCATGCAAATGGTTTTTAGCTATCACAAACAAGTCAATAAAGTCATTTCAGCAAGAAAAACAGGCCTTAAATACTCAAAAATGCCTTTTATCACAAAAAAAGTTAGGGATTATATATTTGGGAACTCCTTTCGACTACAACAGGCATGAATACCACAGTGATTTACTTCCGGTATGCCTATAAGAACCCCTAATTGTGAGTGAATTTTAAAAACCTCTGTTCTGGCAAAGCCTAGAATATAGCGAATAAAAAAATCATACATTTTGTCGAATCGGTTGAGTATTGATCAAGATATGCACGTTTCAAAAATGTACAGTGCAGTCGACAGCGATGAAAAATCTGTAAAAATGTTCACAGTTTTACCTATTTTAACTGTTATATAAAAATGACACTGGGCATATCTGTACTTAGTCTAATGGATAAAATGCTTAAAAAAGTCAGTAAACCTGAAGAAATCAAGATGTTTACTTCCCAAAAGTGCTATATAAGTGCAAAATATTCTGATTTTCATGCCAAATTCAGATTTACAAGGCAATTTGGTGTATTTGTGGCATCATACCTTAATTTGGTGGCACAACATGCATATATAAACATCCCAATTACTCAGAAATGCAAATCTGGTACTAGCTTTGTGATTAAAAGTTAAGTTTCTATGACTGGACAGCATACTTTGCCTACTGTACTCTCTGACATTTTCTCAGAAAGTTCAATTTTAGGGGGTAAGGGGAAAGATTTGGTGGTGTCACACCTATACAACTACACTTTTGCAAATTATAATGCTGAATTATCATTGCAAATACAAATATCTACATGTTAACAACAAACAAGCCTAGTTTTGTTGAAAAATGTCTCTCCAGGTCATCATTTAAAGTCTTCAAAAATCTGAAGCTCCAAATAACAGCTTTCCGAGGCAAAAAACATGCGAAAAAAAATCAAAACGCTTTTTAAAACACCGTGAAGTATTTTTTGTTGGAGCTATAGTCATTGCGAAAAGTAAAATACTGTTTAGGTAAGAATCCGAGAGAAAATGAATATTCACATTACGCCGCCTTATAGGTGTACCAGAAGTAAATCAAATCCCATTGAGTCCAATGCAATATTGAGCAAGCTTTTTAGTTATCCATTTTTCAAAATGAAGTTCAAACTAAGATTCACTTACATGTTCTTAGTCATGAGACCTGCCTCTCTAGAAAACTGCTGAGAATAGTAGGGGTCATGTGGCATATAAGAAAATAAAATTCTGATCTTTGTTGATACCGTGAACAAACTGCGTTCATTCGGCACCTCTTAAATGTTTTCTACTTTCACTTTCAAAACTGTCAAGTGGACAAATAAAATCATCATACAACCATGCAAATGGTTTTTAGCTATCACAAACAAGTCAATAAAGTCATTTCAGCAAGAAAAACAGGCCTTAAATACTCAAAAATGCCTTTTATCACAAAAAAAGTTAGGGATTATATATTTGGGAACTCCTTTCGACTACACCAGGCATGAATACCACAGTGATTTACTTCCGGTATGCCTTGAGCAAGAAAAAAACACACCCACCCACCTCACCTATAAAAATAAACCATTTAAAGGTTATGCGGTTATTATTATGCCCATATGTATGTCTTGACAAAGATACCGTCGTGAGTCTGTCTTTCAGAAAACATGGTGTCCAGTCTGCTAGATGATTCACTTAAGCCAACTAAAAAGGAAAAGCAGTGTGTTGACAAAGTACAATAGCCGGTTTCTTCGCTTGGCCAGATGTCGTTCGACGGATGTCGCTGCCTTCATATACTTTGTGCTAGTCAGGCGAGGTGTTGTGGCTGAACTACATTTCATATCCGGTTCTTGAGAAACAAACAGACTTATTTGTGCTTAACTTCTGAACTTTGTGAATCATCATTTGAGACTTAATTATTGGACAAACGTATCATCATGTGTGACTTAACTAATGAACAAGACTGTGAATCATCATTGGTAACTTAACCTAATGAACGAATGAAAAAATGAAAACAGTTTTGTGAATCAATATGTGCGACTTATTTAAATGACGGCAACTCCAAAGTTGTCTGTCGCAATGGCGGAAAATTCTAGGCAACCGTTAGTTGGATGTACTATGGCCTGATGGACAACCAAGGGAGACTAATCAATGTTGAAGTTTGCATTTAGGTTGGATGTATTACTTCCCTTGATCATGGTTCACAACACCAGAGTTGGGGAGAATTGCATCTAGCATCAAAATTGGTTTTATAGCAATTATTATCAGAGGCCAGAGTTCGCCCGGATCAGTTTTCATGTAGTTACTGTAGGTGGGCTCGTGCAATCCTATAATTTACAGGTAGTGCGCGTGTATGGTTATAGCGATCATAAATATAATGATGAGAATGCTAACAGAGGTATATTGCTATTATAAAATGGTTCATTGCAAACGGGCTTAATGATCTATGACGATCGGTTGGTTTGGAATTTTTCACTGTCTCCACTTTGGCACTTTGAGTGAGAACCAAGGGAGATCATTGCGGCCTAATAACCTCCACAATTTGTAAAGTTGTTGGATGAATAAGGAACTTTTGAGATGTTGGATATCGTACAGTATTAAACTGTCTAGTCATATTTTCTAAACAATAATATAAATATGAATTGAAAATGGTTGTCGTTTTTTATTAACACAATTAGTCCAGAGTGTTGTGTCATAAAATAAGTATCATAACGTTTATTAAAGCTCTTAAAAATGTATGTGGATAGACTTTTATTGTTTTAATCTTTTCTGAAGAGAGAAGCTCAATAAATTTAGGAACATTTGGTCGTTTCCAATAAAATTTATGTATAAGATCACATCTAAATTCATAATTAAAGGACATTCCAATACACAATGGAATTCGTCTTCAAAGGAATTACAGAGTTGGCATTTTCTTTCTTCTCTAGGTGTTTTATGTGGTTTATGCCATGTTCTGTTTCTATTTCTAGTCGATGGGAAGATAATCTTAGTTTAGTTAAGGCTATTCTAAATTTCTTTATCAGTCCTATGTCTAAATATGTTTTAAAACTGAAGTTTGAGAAAGGAATGTAAGTGTTTGCTCTACTTGAATTGGTTACCTGATGTATGTGTATGATGTATAAACAATGAAGGGCTATCAGAGACATAGAAAAGGACGTCATGTAACACCTTAACCAGAACCAATGAAGAGTAAAAAGGTCAAGGTCATTCAAGATGACCTACTTTTGGTTGAACTGTGAAGTACACAATCATATAGATTTATAGCTATCTGTAAAAAAGAAACAGAGACAATGAAAGATGTAATAAAACCAGAATCCCTGGAGTGTAAAAAGGAGGTCAAGGTCGATCACAGTGACCTACTTTAATCAGAATGAATAATACTCATGTAAACGTACCTGTGTAAGAAGTTTGAAGATATATCTGTAATTTACAAACAGAGGTAATGAATTACTGTGTAAAAGCAGATCAAATTCAGTTTTGACCTACTTTTAATCAGAATGTGTAGTACTCGTATAGTTGTATCTGTTTATGATATTTGAAGAGCTCCGGGCTGTAACTGACTTCTTAGCAACAATTACAAACCTGATGTCTTGCTCCAGGACAGGCATGACGGCTGGCACTGATGTGGAGTAATTACAAACCTGATGTCTTGCTCCAGGACAGGCATGAAGGCTGGCACTGATGTGGAGTAAATGTTGTCAATATACTGCAGTCATCCCTGAAACAAACAAGAGCATGCAGTGCAGATGCTGGTCTCTGTAGAGTAAAGACAAATAAATAGGCTGTAATTCAAGTTAGTTACAAGAGACCCAATAGGGCACGTAGATGCTCTGCTTGCTGCAACAACAATGACCTGATGAAAAATGAAGCAGCTATAGTGTTAACAAAGCAAATTATTACATATCATTTTAAATATGTAGTTTTCATTGGCTAAAAGGCAGTCACGTGTACGTCATTAGTAAGAACTATTGACTTTAGAACGTTTCTTATCCAGTTCAATCTGGTTTTGCCGTCAATAGTCTTTTTTTTACATGTCAATAGTCTGAGAATGATGTTACGCTTTCCCATGACGTGACGTCATGCATGTAAACAAGTAAGCCAAAAGTAAGCAAACTAATGGAGGTTATACAATTCAATATAATAAAACAACTATCTACTTTTGTTTCAGTAAATAGTTAAAAACTATTCATCCTCGGGAATGACTATTGATAGGTGTATACTAGAAGTGTTGTCCTTAAGGGCCTAATATACCCCTGATAGGACCATGGAAGTGTCACCTGTGAAGTGTAATGAATAAAGGTTTTCTTGATCGGGAGATAGTGACCTTGAGCTTGAACCTACTGACCCCTAAATACATAGGAGTCACCTTCTAACCATGGCCAGTCTACCTGTGAAGTTTCATGCATCCGACTATAAACGTTAAAGAGTTATAGAGCAAACAAGATTTTTCATTATCAGGTCATGATGACCTTGACCTTCATCCTATCAAACCCAAAATGTATAGAGGTCATCCTCACACCATGGACAGTCTTCCTATTAAGTTTCATGCAAGTGGCTAACGGAGAAAATGCATTTGTGTTCGTTTGTTTAGCGTTTACCAAACACAACATCTCTCACGATTAAATTAAGCATGATATCCAGTCATGGGATTTTTATCACGAGTCAGCGACTTATGTTTATGGGTCTTTTTGTTGACATTATTTGGTTGTACACATTGATGATTATTCTGTTTACTTCCGGGTTTATGTTAGTTTCATCAAAAATGTAATATACATGACACTATATAACAATATACCAGCTGTTTTTATCAACATTATTTTAGTTTGAAAATAAGGTTTTGTTGAACTAATATAAAGTTTGTGCTACACAATAAATATAATATTTCCCATTTTGAATCAGTAAAAGTGAACGTAAACGATTATCGTGCTTTAGCGATTCTAAAACACCATTTACGCAGTGTAATTATTTTATAATAAATACATAAAAACGAGCTTCATTAAAAAATCGAGACTTTAATTATCAACTCAAAAGGATAATACTGGAAGTTATTTTTTAAACGTTGAACGTTAAACGTTGAATGTTGAAAACTAACACAACTAACGCAACAAACGAAATGCATTTTTAAAATACAGATTGTGAAACGTTCATTCTTCATTCATTTTCCGTTCTTTTAGTGTTCTGCATTCGTTCTGCATTTATTTGAGGTACTTGAATGCAACTGGGTCTGTAAAGAGTGGACAAGGTTTCTCATTACCAGGTCATGGTGACCTTGACATTGAACCTACAGAACCCAAAATGCCTAGGGGTTTACCATGGACAGTCTACCTGCTCTCACCATGGACAATCTACCTGTACAGTTTCATGTTCATTTGAATGGTGTTTTATGCCATTTTTGCACATGTTAGGCCATATAGTACAGCAAACCCGCAGCAGTGAAAGGTGAGAAAGTTTTAGACGCAGCGTTTTACTATCCTAGCCACTAAGGAACCATTCCAATCAGGCTAAAGGTTCCTGCCAAAGTTACCTATTAGGAATAAGTGCCATATTTTTCAACAGTTACGGTGGTACGGTGGTACAAAAAACATCAGACACACATTACAGTAGTGCAATCAAGAGTTGCACAGTTAACACAGTGGTCATATTGAGACATGTACCTAGACTCATCTAGGTGAGCCAGGAGATTGATCAAGAGTTGCACAGTTAACACAGTGGTCATACTGAGACATGTACCTAGACACATCTAGGTGAGCCAGGAGATTGATCAAGAGTTGCACAGTTACACAGTGGTCATACTGAGACATGTACCTAGACTCATCTAGGTGAGCCAGGAGATTGATCAAGAGTTGCACAGTTAACACAGTGGTCATACTGAGACACGTACCTAGACTCATCTAGGTGAGCCAGGAGATTGATCAAGAGTTGCACGGTTAACACAGTGGTCATACTGAGACATGTACCTAGAATCATCTAGGTGAGCCAGAAGATTGATCAAGAGTTGCACGGTTAACACAGTGGTCATACTGAGACATGTACCTAGACTCATCTAGGTGAGCCAGGAGATTGATCAAGAGTTGCACAGTTAACACAGTGGTCATACTGAGACATGTACCTAGACTCATCTAGGTGAGCCAGGAGATTGATCAAGAGTTGCACAGTTAACACAGTGGTCATACTGAGACATGTACCTAGACTCATCTAGGTGAGCCAGGAGATTGATCAAGAGTTGCACGGTTAACACAGTGGTCATACTGAGACATGTACCTAGAATCATCTAGGTGAGCCACGAGATTGATCAAGAGTTGCACAGTTAACACAGTGGTCATACTGAGACATGTACCTAGACTCATCTAGGTTGAGCCAGGAGTTTGATCAAGAGTTGCACAGTTAACACAGTGGTCATACTGAGACACGTACCTAGACTCATCTAGGTGAGCCAGGAGATTGATCAAGAGTTGCACAGTTACACAGTGGTCATACTGAGACATGTACCTAGACTCATCTAGGTGAGCCAGGAGATTGATCAAGAGTTGCACGGTTAACACAGTGGTCATACTGAGACATGTACCTAGACTCATCTAGGTGAGCCAGGAGATTGATCAAGAGTTGCACAGTTAACACAGTGGTCATACTGAGACATGTACCTAGACTCATCTAGGTGAGCCAGGAGATTGATCAAGAGCTGCACAGTTAACACAGTGGTCATACTGAGACATGTACCTAGACTCATCTAGGTGAGCCAGGAGATTGATCAAGAGCTGCACAGTTAACACAGTGGTCATACTGAGACATGTACCTACACTCATCTAGGTGAGCCAGGAGATTGATCAAGAGTTGCACAGTTAACAGTTTTACACAGTGGTCATACTGAGACATTGAACCCGAAATCCCGGATTTATTAACCAAGTGTGCTAACCACTGGACTACTGCCCCACCACTGACTAGATAAGGTACAATACTGACTGTTGTATACGTGACATGTTGACTCTCCACAGCAATATCTGGCCAGACTTGGTCCCCGATACCAGGAGTTTCACCTTGGAACCCCTGATTTATTAACCTAGTGTGCTAACCACTGGACTACTGTCCCATGACTGACTAGATAGAGTATGATACTGACTGTTTTATACATGGCATGTTGACCCTCCATAACACTATCTGTCCAGACTTTGTCCCCGCTGCTAATACACTGTATTGCTTCTGCTCATCCAGGAACACAGTCTCACACCAGCATATTACTGAAAATATATGTTCTCTGATTATATATTTCTAGAGTAAATGCAGGTTTTTCAAAACAAATTAAAACCAAATGTGGACAGACAATCTTCTTTTCCAATCTCCACCAAAAACACACTACTGAGTATTAGTATATGGTCATGCAGGAAATGCAATATCTCAACTTTCTGGTTGTTCATTTATAATATTCAACAAATTTGATTATTACAACAACAAAAAAAGCAAACATTTTTTTCTAATATCCACCACAAAAAACTTTCATTTTAAATATATACTCATATAACTTCAGTAACATTTCAAATAGCTCCATAAGTTTGAAAATTGAAAATATTAGTTAAAAGTTCCATAAATTTGCAAGCCTACCTACACTGGCCTGGTTGTAGCACAAATCTCTATATTCCTGGAAGTGACGAGGCTTCAGCATGGAAGGCTCAGGCTTGGTCTGTGCCTGTCTCATCTCAGATAGGTCACATATCTAACCATTGAGGACACATAAAAAACATTATTAGTTATTCAGGTTTCAGCATGGAAGGCTCAGGCTTGGTCTGTGCCTGTCTCATCTCAGATAGGTCACATATCTAACCATTGAGGACACATAAAAAACATTATTAGTTATTCAGGTTTCAGCATGGAAGGCTCAGGCTTGGTCTGTGCCTATCTCATCTCAGATAGGTCACATATCTAACCATTGAGGACACATAAAAACATATATGAGGGTCTGATAAACCGTATTTTGGTAAAATCGTGCAAATATTATAAAAGCAGGGTAGTATTATAAAAGTATGAAACATAACGTGGTTGTTAAGATATACCAATATATATACTAAAGAAAATGTGCTTAAAATCAATATAGAGAAGGCACTATTCAACATTTGACGGTAAAAGTACAAAACTTTATATACTGATATGGTGATGTGGCTATTGTCATCAAGTGTGTACTGGTCGGGGGCCACTTTTCGTCACTTATATAAACATAAACTAATTTTTCGAGCGACTATTTTTTATTACATGTACATATTGAAAGTCTGGTGAAAAAATAAGAATTAAAATGTTACTGGCATGAATGGTAAGTTTTTGTTTGCATTTCATCAGAGGTGACTCTTAAACTCAAAGTATTTGCAGGCTCCTATACATGATTCAAATTTAATATAAAAAAAAAGTCTGCCTTTAATGAAACAGGTGATTTAGTTTGTACAGGTTGTATAACATTTAAGCCTTAGACATTTAAAATAAAATATCTTGAGTCATAATCACAAGCCTTATTACCGTAAACCAGTCCAACAGGGACGACCCTTGTGTATGGAGACACAGTCTGAAGTCATGTGACAATGTTGCTAGGATACTTCTGCAATTCATCATAAAACATGCATTGATCAGTGTGCAGTTATAACATGTGTAGGCAGAAAATAAACATATATTTACATTCACTTGATACTTTCTGTTAAAAAGAAATAGCTTCTAATTTCGTATAAACTTCAATTTTCAGTAGGCGGAGCTAACTGTCTCCGCATCAGACAATGAATTTCGCCAACCATTCGTAAGAATATTGTTAAATCCAAGTATGCAAATTTCAAGCAGAGATATTTCTATTAGTTTAAAGGATAACCATTCACAACCTGCTATGTATAAATAGGATAAATACTAATGAATAGCAACTTTATACGATTGTTTATCTTTGAAGGTCATTTGAATATTTGTGGATGAAATTTGAGTACTTGAGCTAAAGTTTAAGAATAGTCTGAAGAATGGTTGGTGAATTCCAGGCCATGTGTACATGTAACTCAATAAAAAATGGCTTAAAATACACTGATGATATTTATCTTTATTAATTTATCTTTATTATATACCTATTGGTGATTTATAATGATTTCTCAGTGACATATTTTAGTATCAGACAAAAGTGTCACGATATAGTTTTTTCTATATTGTCCCTGGTGTGATTTTATCACTTTGTTGGAACTACTTTTATACAATTTTTGTATTTAATGGTACTGTAGATTGCTATTGCTTTCAACCAGCAAATTTTAACGGCTTATTTCAAAATCTGCAAAATATATTCATATGCGAGGGCACCTTGCGTAGGGGGCACGAGGTGGGGGGAAGTATTTTCAATTAAACATCCCTAAAAAATCACTGATAGGTATATTATAAATAGAATAATCAACAGTCTCGGTATGATACAAAAAATATGTCACTCGAACACGTAATTCGGTTAAAAAAACGCCTGTGTAATTGAACTTATTTAACCGAATTTTAACATGTTCTGTGACATTTTTCGTATCACACCGACACTGTCGATTATTCTCTATTTCTTGCATGTATTTATTACCACCAACCTCCCAAGGCACATTATGGCAATAATATAAATATAAGAACTGACTTGCAAATTTTTCAAATTGATGAGGTTTTGAATGCCAGTCTACTTAGCAAATTTACCAAAAATCTGCAATGAATTTGCCATGCACTACCAGCATTCAAAACCACATCAATGCCGAAAATGTGCGAATCAATTCTTATATGTGACACATTTTTATATTCCAAAACAAATAAAAAAGGATAAAAAAAAAAGAATTTAAAAGCGTCTTGCTCTACCTACATTTATACCAAATTAATATGACAATTGTTTTTATTAAAAACATAGTAAGGATGCAAAACAAACGACTATATTTACCTGCCTACATCATCCTCACTGGTTGGTGACCAGGCCGCGCAACAAAAGCCTGTAAGGCGAAGCGTGTTCTGCTGGAACTTGTATGGATTCATAATCTTGTCGATAATCAATGCCTGCTGGTCCTCTGGAAAATAACAACAAACAATTACACAGGCCTGTCCTGGGGAAGACAACTTAGACAATTACACAGGCCTGTCCTGGGGAAGACAACTTAGACAATTACACAGGCCTGCCCTCGGGAAGACAACTTAAGACAAATATACAGGCCTGCCCTGGGGAAAACAACTTAGACAATTACACAGGCCTGTCCTGGGGAAGACAACTTAGACAATTACACAGGCCAGTCCTGGGGAAGACAACTTAGACAATTACACAGGCCTGTCCTGGGGAAGACAACTTAGACAATTACACATGCCTGCCCTCGGGAAGACAACTTAGACAATTTTCACAGGCCTGTCCTGGGGAAGACAACTTAGACAATTACACAGGCCTGTCCTGGGGAAGACAACTTAGAAAAGTTCACAGGCCTGTCCTGGTGGACAACTTAGACAATTACACAGGCCTGTCCTGGGGAAGACAACTTAGACAATTACACAGGCCTGCCCTGGGGAAGACAACTTAGACAATTACACAGGCCTGCCCTGGGGAAGACAACTTAGACAATTAAACAGGCCTGTCCTGGGGAAGACAACTTAGACAATTACACAGGCCTTCCCTGGGGAAGACAACTTAGACAAATAAACAGGCCTGTCCTGGGGAAGACAACTTAGACAATTACACAGGCCTGTCCTGGGGAAGACAACTTAAACTATTACACAGGCCTGCCCTGGGGAAGACAACTTAGACAATTACACAGGCCTGTCCTGGGAAAAACAATTTAGACAATTACACAGGCCTGCCCTGGGGAAGACAACTTAGACAATTACAAGCCCTGTCCTGGGGAAGACAACTAAGACAATTACACAGGCCTGTCCTGGGGAAGACAACTTAGACAATTACAAGGCCTGTCCTGGGGAAGACAACTTAGACAATTACACAGGCCTGTCCTGGGGAAGACAACTTAGACAATAACAAAGGCCTGTCCTGGGGAAGACAACTTAGACAATTACACAGGCCTGCCCTGTGGTAGACAACTTAGACAATTAAACAGGCCTGTCCTGGGGAAGACAACTTAGACAATTACACAGGCCTGCCCTCGGGAAGACAACTTAGACAATTACACAGGCCTGTCCTGGGGAAGACAACTTAGACAATTACACAGGCCTGTCCTGGTGGACAACTTAGACAATTACACAGGCCTGCCCTGGGGAAGACAACTTAGACAATTACACAGGCCTGTCCTGGGGAAGACAACTTAGACAATTACACAGGCCTGTCCTGGGGCAGACAACTTAGACAATTACACAGGCCTGTCCTGGGGAAGACAACTTAGACAATTACACAGGCCTGTCCTGGGGAAGACAACTTAGACAATTACACAGGCCTGTCCTGGGGAAGACAACTTAGACAATTACACAGGCCTGTCCTGGGGAAGACAACTTAGACAATTACACAGGCCTGCCCTCGGGAAGACAACTAAGACAATTACACAGGCCTGCCCTGGGGAAGACAACTTAGACAATTACACAGGCCTGACTGGGGAAGACAACTTAGACAATTACACAGGCCTGTCCTGGGGAAGACAACTTAGACAATTACACAGGCCTGTCCTGGGGAAGACAACTTAGACAATTACACAGGCCTGTCCTGGGGAAGACAACTTAGACAATTACACAGGCCTGTCCTGGGGAAGACAACTTAGACAATTACACAGGCCTGTCCTGGGGAAGACAACTTAGACAATTACACAGGCCTGTCCTGGGGAAGACAACTTAAGACAATTACACAAGCCTGCCCTGGGGAAGACAACTTAGACAATTACACAGGCCTGTCCTGGGGAAGACAACTTAACTTACTGACCACTTCTTTGTATCTTCAATGAGCTTCAGTGTACCATACTGCAGACAGTAAGCAGATACATACATACATCCAGATCTTAAAGATGAATGGCCGCCCTTTTTGCAGTATTATCAATTAACAAATTTAACTCTTAAACATCATATGAACATTTCTCGATAGTCACGGAGATAAACATAGATTGAAAACCGCTACTAAGTCGTTTGTAAAAATAAGAAATATTTTCATGACGTAGATACTACTTTAACCACTGCGTTACTGCTCGAGAAAATGAGGTAAATCTGAATTGTATAGCTGCACAACTGATGAATACATTTTCCTGTGGTTAATTTACCTGTTCAAAGGTTTCTACCTCATCAAATAAATAGAGAATAATAAATGAGTATTTTCATATCACACCCTATTATCAGGCCTGAGACGCCATATCAGCCCGAGAGCTTTAGCTTTATTCTATTTATCATACACTTGAGCTTTGTCGAAATTTCAACTTCAGCTCACTCACTACGCTGTTTTCCAGGGAGAGATCTAGTCCATTCTGATGTGCTCATGTCTGTCGCGTACATGGTACACAACATTTATTTTTGTCCGAAATCTTATTGAAAATGAATTCCATTGAATTTGAAATTTTCTAATCAAGCTGAATTGTCACAAGTGGTTATTTTATCCACGGATAATGATTCTATAGCCAATAATCTGCCGCAAAAACAGGATGGAAGTAACTAATGAAACACAGACGACAAACAATACCGTGACAAATTGTATACAATCGTAACTAATCGGTTATTTCCGTATCACTCCGGTAAAAGGATCGAGATGAACATTCGGTTATTTCTGTGATGACATTTTTTCACCCTATATTTCATGTGTGCTATAAAGCTTTATTGCCCGTCAACGAAATCCTGATGGATATGACTAGCTAGGTCTATGTCGTATCGTATATTAAAAAACAACAAATTTATAGGGAAGTATGTGATAAAATCTTATTCTCACTTTTGACAGATATTATATTGCCATGTGTGAATTGTAAATATCTATTGCTGTGTAATGATTTTGATTTAAATAAACATAAACATGTCCATGAAGCAAAACATGGCCGGAGATCTTTAACTATAATTTAAAAAGAGATGTAACTATGCAAATGAACATGAGAAAATGGTGTTTTGGTCAATTTTGTATCAGATGATAAGGAACTCCCAATACAGCTTTTGCACGAAGCCAACTGATGAAAACATAATAGCAGGAATTTCTTTAGTTCAAAAAGAGGGCAAAATAGCCCTGAATCACTCACCTGATCATGCTGATGATCTTTGCGAAGATGTCAAAAAATGTCAAGCTTATATTATTTCGTAACAGAATTAGATCATGCACCCAATGCCACTTCTAAATAAAGTTTTCAGGCCCAGTAGGTGTATATATAGTTATAGGGTGGGGATCTCAACTGTTTCCAAGTTAAGACCCAGGGTCTATATCCCCAAGGGTGGGGATGGACCCAAGGGTCGATGCTGGTTGCATGGTTGTATCTGTCTGTTCATGCCCAGTAAGTGTATATATGATTATAGGGTGGGGATCTCAACCGTTTCCAAGTTATGACCCATGGGCTATTTCCCAAGCCTCAAGGGGTGGCGATGGACCAGGGGCTGATCTTGGATGGATGGTTGTATGCGTCTGTTCATGCCCAGTAAGTGTATATATAGTTATAGGGTGGGAATCTCAACAGTTTCCAAGTTAAGACCCAGGGGCTATATCCGCAGAGGTGGGGATGGACCCCAGGGTCAATGCTGGTCAAATGGTTATATCCATCTTGTCATGCCTAGTAAGTGTATAATTTTATATAGTTATTGGGTGGGATCGCAACAGTTTCCAGCTTGTGGCCCAGGGGTTATGTCCCCAGGGGTTGTATCCGTTTGTTCCTGCTCAGTAAGTGTATAACAGTTACTGTGGTTTCAGAGAAGAAAATCTTTAAGGTTGTGTCTTTATATAAGTCTATGTAAAACAGGTGACCCCGTCCTGGGGTAGGACCCCATGGCCTCGATTTGAACACACTTAATAGAAAAACATGTCTATGTATAACAGGTGACCCCGTCCTCATAAGTTTATGTATAACAGGTGACCCCCGTCCTGGGGTAGGGCCCCGTGGCCTCGATTTGAACACACTTGATAGAGAACCATAAGTTTATGGTACATGCAACATATTAGACCTATTATTTATACTGAAGCGAAAAAGGAACGTAACTCGCGGATTTCCGCTATATAGTGTATATACTGTATTAATTCCACATAATATTGCAAAGAAATCTCAAGATGTTTTGTAAAAAACAAGTTGCAATTAGTTAGAGAAAGGGCACAACTGTGATGTTGTAGATTTTTAACACTTTGTAACAAGAAATTCATAAATGTTGAAGTTCCTCTTTGAAAAATTAAGCCAGTTCAGTACTGTATTTAACGTAAAAGAGTTTGCAAAATTTTGCATTCTAAGTTTGCCATTTTTTTTGGCAAATGGGTTGGCTTGCACAAATTTTGTAGAGGGTCACCCAAGGATAATTTCTGTGAAATTGTTCTGAATTCTGACCATTGGTTTCAAAGATCATTTCTGTGAAGTTTGATCAAAACTGGTTATGCAGTTTCAGGAGATATCGTTTGGAGAAAAAAGTTAATGACGGACGATGGACGACGGAAAACAGGCGATCACAACAGACTAATAATCTGTCTAAACTTAAAGAAAAATATTGCAAATATTGCCAAAATATATATAATATGGACTTGTTAATTATTTTTTGTGGGTAAGTAGGAAACACTCTGTTAAAAATTTATTACGGTTAACCTCACCAATAAAAACACTTAACCCTATACTGTTTTAATAGGCATACCATATACCCCCATATAAACACACCTCCATCTCCTCTTATAATAAGCCACCCCACCCCCTCCATGTGACTTATAGTCTTCTTTAGAAAAATATCTCCACACAATTTGTTCACCAGGGGGGCGTTTAAACTGGGGTATACAGTAATTACACATCTGGTTTACTCAACAAGTCTACTGTTATAGCCTCAAGCTGATTTCAGTACCCAACACAACGGTGCAGAATACCATATATCATTTAACTATTCAACCATTTCTATCTTGCTATTGAACAATAGAAGTACAATCAAAATTCATTAGATTCCCGGTCTGTTTTCGGACAAAATCATACATATTTGTAATTTTAAGCAATCTTGATCGGTGTTATCTCCTTGAATATATAAAATAAAATATTGGCCTGATAGTGATTAGTTCACTAAGAAAGATAACCATAAATTGTTCAAGTTTTATAGAACAAGGAAGAGATTATGTTCAGTGTTGCGATACACAGGTGTAAGTAAACATTTAAGTTGGTATTAAATATGAACATATGAACATATGAACAAATGCAATCAAAGATTATCATGTATAAGACAGGAAGTGATATGGAAACACAAGTTTAAAAAAGTTGATAAAAAACAGAAATGTGAATTGTTAAATTTACACTCTGTGCAAAATGGCAACAAAACTTTCTTCCTCAATTGATGGGGATCATTTAGCTGTAGTTGCTATAGACTTTGGAACAACTTATTCTGGATTTGCGTTTTCTTATCGACATGACTACCAGAAGATTTATACATCAACCGCTGGTGGGCAGTTTACAAAGGACAGATTTCCGACAACAGTTCTTCTCAATCCAGACAAAAGTTTTAATTCACTGGGATTTGACGCGGAAGACAAATATGCCAGACTCGCAGTGAATGAGGAGCATAAAAGCTGGTTCTACTTCAAGAGATTCAAGATGGCCCTTTACATGACACAGAAATTATCTCGTGCTGTGACAATTAATGACAGCGAGGGGCGGCCTATGCCTGCTATTGTGATATTTACGATGGTCATTAAAAACCTGAAGGACTGTGCTAGAGAAGTGATAGGGGACTCAAATGCCAATATACAGGATAATGACATTAAATGGATCATAACTGTACCGGCCATTTGGTCAGACTCAGCAAAGCAATTCATGAGAGAGGCAGCAGTACAGGCTGGAATAGCCGAAAACCAGCTCCATTTGGTTCTGGAACCAGAGGCTGCTTCCCTGTTTTGTAAAGAGGAACCAGTCATGAAAATCACTAAGCCAGACCAGAGAAGTGAGATGGTGACGTTTTCAGAAGAGCACAAGTATATACTTGCTGACTTAGGTGGAGGAACAGCTGATATTTGCGCTCATCAAATTGTGCAAGATGGAAACCTTCGAGAGCTCTATCGTGCCACAGGGGGCGCCCTAGGTGGAACGTGTGTCGACATGGCATTCCAACAGTTATTTATCAAACTGATTGGTGCTGAGGCATGGATGGCATTCAAGGAAGAATATATGGATGAATTCTTGACCCTCATGCAAGCCTTCGAGACAAGAAAAACCACATTTTCCACTAAAACGAAAGAAGATGAGGTATTCAGCATTCCTGCAGGACTAACAACCATAATTCAAGACAAGTTGGGCCAAACACTTCAAGAGATAATACCTGATACAACATTTGCTGACCAAATCTCAGTAAACAAAAGAAACAAACTGAAGATCAGTGTGAAAGTGATGGAGGACTTCTTCAAGCCCACAGTTCAGGGTATAGTCAATCTCCTGAAGGAAATACTTGCTGAGACAGAGCCTGATAACATCCAAACACTTCTTTTGGTTGGAGGGTTTGCTGAATCTCCTTATCTAAGGAAGGTAATCAAGACAGAAATGATTGGGAGACAAGTTATCTTCCCATCAGATGGCAGTTTGGCAGTGCTGAAAGGGGCAGTGTTGATGGGATACAAACCAAGGACAATCACTGAGAGGAGAGCAAGATTTACTTATGGATTCAGTAGTAAAACATTATTCCAAGAAGGAATTCATCCAGAAAAGCTGAAGTATACATATGGTAGGGAAGACGTGTGTAGGAGGATATTCGGACAGCTTATAGAAAAAGGACAGGTGTTTACTTATGGACAAGTGTTTAAGAAGTTATCAAAACACACCCATATAACAAAGGAATGGAAGAATAAGAAACATTATACTTTACTTTATAAATCCACACAACCTGACCCCTCCTACTGTTTAGCAGAGGAAGGATGTTCACAAGTAGGGAGTATTGAGCAGAATCCACCCAAGGAAGGATGGCCTGACAGATATGATAAGGAGATACAACTTATTGTTGGTGAGACAGAGTTCACTGTGAAGGTGTTCAACAAGACAACAGGACAGCAGTTTGAGGCTAACATGGATTTCTTGTGAACATTCTTGTGAGCATGAATGATCTATACCTACAAAATACAACCCTTAGAATGACAAAGCCACATTGTTGAAGAGTATACCATTTAACTGAATACATTAAATAATGAATTGTAAGGAAATTAGTTCTGCCCTTTCTGCATGGCCATTTAGTAAGACATACTCAGGTAGACCCTCGTAACAGTGATCAAACAACTAGATCAAGTCAGCCTTCGAGCCATTCTTGAAACTTTTAGCGTTGTGTGGTTCCCGGGGGCCCCGTTTCGTCACTGGGCAAAGAATAGGGCCAATGCAGATCCCTTTGGAGGGATAGGCAGAGGGGTAGAATCCCCCCAAATTCATGTTCATTTTGTCTTTTTTTGTTCATGTTCATTAAAGGTCTTCATCATGACCCCTGCATTGTTTCAGGTGCCATCTCGCTCACATCAAAAGAGCAGTGGCAGAAA
Organism: Cyrtodaria siliqua; assembly: GCA_037043455.1. Lineage (NCBI taxonomy): Eukaryota > Metazoa > Mollusca > Bivalvia > Adapedonta > Hiatellidae > Cyrtodaria > Cyrtodaria siliqua. The sequence goes on along the minus strand of JAWPHD010003737.1, from coordinate 74,417 downwards.
AACAATAAATGTGGCTCCAGCGTAAATGGAGTTTCTACGATAGAATTTCCAGCAACTCTGCAGTTCACGCTGAACAGGGTTCTAGGCCCATTTTTAATATTTTATCTCGATGTACATGGAGGATGAGCCTGGCATGTTCATGCCTTTTAGGCGCCATATAACCTTTCATGTGTTGGTGCGCCTTAAAACTCAATTGAATTCAATACTTGAAACCTTTTGGGTTTGCTATGCTCTGACCTACCCACTAAAAAGGCAACTACACAATAATTATTTTTTTTAAAGATTTAGGGGACTTTTTCTTATATTTTTATGATCTCGCCCCAAATCACACCAATATTAGGTCAGGGTCTTCCACAGACCATATAAGCATAGCGCATCCTTTACGCCTTAATTCCAAAATGGAATATTCCGCTATGCCTTTATTGTGCTGCTATCCTTTGATCTTAATGCGCTATCCCTTCAATTTCCCAAAAAAACTTTACTACACCGTCTATAAATTGTGCATGCAGTAATGTTGGGAATCGGACTTGAAAAAATTAATCGATTAATCCGTCAAAATGCCAAAATTGGGTACGAAATGTCTAGGGTACGAAACGGCAGTACTGGTAGTTCGCAAAAAGAAACCAGTTTGTGGACAACTTAGACAATTACACAGACCTGTCCTGGTGGACAACTTAGACAATTACACAGGCCTGTCGTGGTGGACAACTTAGACAATTACACAGGCCTGTCCTGGGGAAGACAACTTAAAGGGTCCTCCAAATTGAAATAACTTTCCTTTGTATTACAAAGATAATGATTAGCAGTTTCTAAAAATACTTCGGTCAAAATCGTAAACCTATTCGTTCATCGGTAAATCATGAATCCATACGGCACATTTGCCCCTAATACACACAGGTCACGGAAACGTAACAGAGGTTTCACGGAAACAGCCGAATGGAAAAGCCCCGTTGACGTCACGCATTACCTATGGTTCGTTAGAAACCAAAATGGCGGACCCAAACCAAGTAAACAATGCGAGCGAAGTGGACAATCAACATTTTGCGTACCCCATCCACTTTGATTCTGAGCGTATAAAGTATAAATGAAAACAATAAACGATTAATACAAATAAACTCATGATATTAGATTTTTCAATGTCTTCATCCTGTGACTGCGTCTCCGTCTGTGGGTCTGCAAATCGGAGAATCGGTGAATTGCGTCAGGTTTCAGCATTGGTTTTAAGTTTTGATACCTACTGTATTTACTCATTAATTCCGGACACCTTATTAATTGAAGAAATTAATAAAAATAGTGCTCGGACATATTAAGAAATCAGCAAAAAATCTTATTTCAATAGTTTTGATGCTTTTATAAATTCGGACATCGGGAAAAGATTAATTATTCGCCGAAAATGACAGGTTAAAATTACGATCAACGACTTCTAATTGCTGATTGCATCTCGATAATTACCAACAGAGGCAGCAGAATATACTTCAATGAATTTAATTGTAACTTGTTTGATGCAATTAAATAAAAAGTTTTTGATCGTGATTTTTACTGTTATTAACGAGCCATTTTGAAACAATTACATTATTACTGACCCACGCTATAATTTTGTGTAATCTTTCTGGCGCGTGTTGAAACAATTGTCTAAACCAGGTAAAACCATTCCAATGTAGGTGTTACGGGTTGTTTTGTGTTGTCGCTGTCGTAGCTAGTGGGCCATTCCATTATCTGGCATTACCAGCAAAAAAATACGGTCTCGCTCACACAGGTAAAGTGCTGTGCGATTTGTTGTCTGTTTGTACAGACACATGAACTATTTTTTATTTCATACTATAAACATGGCATGCTTTGTTTTTTAGCTTCGATTTGAGGAATAATATGATGGTGCAATTAAATGGATAAAGAACACGACTATTTTATAATTTTAATTTATTTTCTGCAATACCTTGTATGTTTTTATTTTGTAATAAAATAATCAACATGTTATAAAATTGCATTGTCTCATTATTCAATAAAGTGCATTGCTACATTTCAAACAAAATATAATAATTTAATATTATAAACTAGATGTCATAATTGTTCATTAGTTCATTGTTTACACATTTTTTATTAGTTCACTGTTGTGGATTGAATCGCATATAGCCCAGTATACTATTACACAGTCCGCATTAGCCAGCATATAACTACACTTGTGACTAGAACGTGACAGTTCCACAGATCAAACAGTGTACCGCTCACTCACCGCAAAATTCAAAGGCATGACCCACTCTACCCGCGTGTAAAGTGTGTCTCGGTGTACTGATTGCACAGGTTTTACAGTTTGCCCAAGTTGAGTGCCGTAATTTTAGACAGTTTATAGAATAGCCGCATAATTACCAATAAGTGATCATTAATGGATGGATTTTCGTAATTACCGTAAACAACGAAGGTGAGATTGCCCCGAAAATCACAGTTAAAAATACTTACCGTAGAATGTTAATTTACCGTTCCCTCTCAAAATATTTGGACATTGGCAAATATGAATTAATTTTGGAAAGTTATATTTCCGGACACCAAAAAAAATAATTATGTTATCCCCTCTGAACTGATAGAGTAAATGTAATCTCTTTTTCGTTTCATAAGAGTCATCAAAATTTTTCTCAGTAAAATGGTCTGAACATACGCGAGAGTGCTCTGAAAAAAAATCCATTTCACACTGTTTTGCAAAACAAGTTCAATCCATTTAGTTGGATGACGGCAACATGGTAATGTGTGTAGACTTACACTGCCTTCCTGTTTACTTTTTCTACAAAAGCTTAATGAGCATCTTTTCACCATGATGAAGACACGAACACATCAATAATATTCCAGGGTTTAAAACACTTAGGCTATATGAGAAAAATGGACATCCAACAAGAGTAATGGTTTGTTTACACATAGATACGCGCCATAATTGATTATGTAAATTAGGTAGTTTGTACGGAAGATGTGATTGGTCGTCCCTTATGACGTCATTTTCCGAAGATCGATCGCGCACCAGTTTTTTTTGTGTACAGGTAAACTTCATACCTGTAAAACTTGCATTTATCAACGGTTTTTGAGAAAACGGACGATGACATTGACATTCTTTTATAATAAGCTTTCATTTAAAATAACTTTATTTTTCAATTTGGAGGACCCTTTAACTTACTGACACACAATTACACAAGCCTGTCCTGGAGGATAACTTAACTTACTGACACACAATTACACAGGCCTGTCCTGGTGGACAACTTAAAGGGAATGTAGCGACACAGCCAAAATTTATGATCTCTTTTATTGAGTAATCTGAAAAACTTGCAAAAAAGTGAAAGAATTGTCAAAATCGGATGATAAACAAAATAGATATGACCATTTGAAGGTTGTTCTAAAATTGATATGGGAGCCGCCATTTTGAAAACTATAACGTCATAGTTCCATATGACCATATACGGAATATTGATAAATATCATTTAAAAGCAAAGCAAATGACTGCAAACTCCTTAACTAGTCATATAAAGGCACTATTGCCATTTGTTAATAGTTATACATATTCTTCATACAGTTACTTTAATTGTTTTTGCTATAAATGAGTAACTTTTCATATTTATCAATATTCCATATATGGTCATTTGGAACTGTGATGTCATAGCTCTAAAAATGGTGGCTTCCATATCCGATTTTACAGAACCTTCAAACGATCATATCTTCTTTGTTCATCATCCGATTTTGATAATTCTTTCACCCATTTCCATGTATTCCAGAACTCTCAATAATACAGATTGTTTCGCTGTGTCGCTATATTCCCTTTAACTTACTGACCACTTCTTTTTATCTTCAATGAGCTCCAGTGTACCATATTGCAGACAGCAAGCAGATACATACATGCATCAAGATCTTAAAGATAAAAGGCCACCCAGACTCCTTTTTGCAGTATTATCAATTAACAATTTTAACTCTTAAACATCATATGAACATTTCTTGATAGTCAAGGAGAGAAACATAGATTGAAAACCGCTACTAAGTTGTTTGTAAAAATAAGAAATACTTTTACCACTGCTTTACTGCACGGGAAAATGAGGTAAATCTGAAATGTATAGCTGCACAACTCTTGCCCGATAACTGATGAATACATTTTCCTATAGATTAATTTACCTGTTCAAAGTTTCAAAGTCATCAAATAAAAGCTTCGCTTTTCACAGATATTGCAATGTGTGAATTGTAAATATCTATTGTTGTGTATTGATTTTGATTTAAATAAACATAAACATGTTCATGAAACAAAACATGGACAAAGAACTTGCACTTTAATTTAAAAAGAGATTAACTAGGCAAATGAACATGAGAAAATGTTGTTTGGTCAATTTTGTATCAGATGATAAGGAACTCCCAATACAGGTTTTGCACGAAGCCAACTGATGAAAACATAATAGTAGGGATTTCTTTAGTTAAAAAATAGAGCGAAAAATAGCCCTGTATTGCTCACCTGATCGATCATGCTGATGATCTTTGCGAAGATGTCAAAGCTTATATTATTTCTAACAGAATTAGATCATGCAGCCAATGCCACGTCATTGCAAATGCTTGCGCCTGCCTTCAAGTTTTCAGGCCGAGTAGGCCTCGATTTCAACAGACTTGATAGAGAACCATAAGTTAATGGCACATGCAACATATTAGACCTATTCTTTTTACTGAAGCGAAAAAGGAACGCAACTCGCGGATTTCCGCTATATAGTGTATATACTGAATTAATTCCACATTATATTGCAAAGAAATCCCAAGATGTTTTGTAAAAAAAGTTGCAGTTAGCGATCACAGTAGACTTTGTAACAAGAAATCCCTGAATGTTGAAGTTTCTATTTGAAAAAATAAGCCAGTTCAGTAATGTATTTAACGTAAAAGAGTTTGCAAAATTTGGCATTCTAAGTTTGCTATGTTTTTTGACAAATGGGTCGGCTTGCACAAATGTTGTAGAGGGTCACTCAAGGATAATTTCTGTGAAATTATTCTGAATTCTGACCACTGGTTTCATAGAAGTTTTTTAAAGTTTTTCCTTCTCATTGCCATGGCATCCAGGGTTCTGCACAGATTGCCTTCATTTTAGCTCGTTTGGTAGAGGATCACCCAAAGATCATTTCTGTGAAGTTTGATCAAAACTGGTTATGCAGTTTCAGAGGAGATATCGTTTGGAGAAAAAAGTTAATGACGGACGATGGACGGCGATCACAAAAGACTAATAATCTGTCTAAACTTAAAGAAAAATACTGCAAATATATAATATGGACCTGTTAAAAAAAATGTGGGGTTACAGAATTATTTTTTGTGGGTAAGTAGGAAACACTCTGTTAACAATTTATTACGGTTAGCCTTACCAACAAAAACACTTAACCCTATACTGTTTTAATAGGCATACCACATACCCCCATATAAACACTCCCCTACTCCCTCTAATAGCCACCCCACCCCCTCCACGTGTCTTATAGTCTTGTTTAGAAAAATATCTCCACACAATTAATTTTGTTCACCAGAGGGCGTTTAAACTGGGGTATACACTACAGTAATTACAATCTGGTTTACTCAACAAGTCTACTGTTATAGCCTCAAGCTGATTTCAATACCCAACACAACGGTGCAGTATATCATATATCATTTAACTATTCAACCATTTCTATACATTTAAACTCCGATATATCTAAATCAGTAATAGCACAGATCGACATTGACGTCACACAATAAGATTGTTAATTTCACTAAAATGTCGTGCTATTAAACAATAGAAGCACAATCAAAATTCAATAGATTTCCGGTCTTTTTTCGGACAAAATCATACATATTTGTACGAATGAAATCTATTTTTAGCCATTTTAAGCAATCTTGATCCATGTTATTATCTCCTTGAACATATAAAATAAAATATTGGCTTGATAATGATAAAAAAATAGACATGTGCTACGACTGATTGACCAGTGTCAGGATAATGTGACTGGGTGGGTGGGGGTATCATGTCTACTAGGGCGTGGTATTCCAGTGTGGCAGCACTATAAAGAAACCATTGAGTTCGCTGCTTCAAGTAGACATATCATCACATCACACAGCAACACACAGATAAAAGTCCAGACATTGTGCCTATAATCGTCGAGTAGGACGCCTGTCGTAGGTGGAGGGACTATAATCCTTAGCAATACACACACACACACGATAATGATAAATCATAGTTCAATACGAAAGATAACCATAAATTGTTCAAGTTTTATAGAACAAGGAAGAGATTATGTTCAGTGTTGCAATACACAGGTGTAAGTAAACATTTAAGTTGGTATTAAATATGAACATATGAACTGGCATCACAAACGCAATCAAAGATTATCATGTACAAGACAAGGAAGTGATATGGAAACATTATAAAAAAGTTGACGAAAAACAGAAATGTGACTTGTTAATTTACACTCTGTGCAAAATGGCAACAAAACTTTCTTCATCAGTTGATGCGGATCATCTAGCTGTAGTTGCTATAGACCTTGGAACAACTTATTCTGGGTTTGCATTTTCTTACCGCCATGACTACCAGAAGATTTATACATCAACCGCCGGTGGGAAGTTTATAAAGGACAAATTTCCAACAACAGTTCTGCTCAATCCAGACAAAAGTTTTAATTCACTGGGATTTGACGCGGAAGTCAAATATGCCAGACTCTCAGTGAATGAGGAGCATAAAAGCTGGTTCTACTTCAGGCGATTCAAGATGGCCCTTTACATGACAGAGAAATTATCACGCGATGTGACAATTAATGACAGCGAGGGGCGGCCTATGCCTGCGATTGTGATATTTACGATGGTCATTAAAAACCTGAAGGACTGTGCTAGAGAAGTGATAGGGGACTCAAATGCCAATATACAGGATAATGACATTAAATGGCTCATAACTGTACCGGCCATTTGGTCGGACTCGGCAAAGCAATTCATGAGAGAGGCAGCAGTACAGGCTGGAATAGCCGAGAACCAGCTCCATTTGGTTCTGGAACCAGAGGCTGCTTCCCTGTTTTGTAAAGAGGAACCAGTCACTAAAATCACCAAGCCAGACCAGAGAAGTGAGATGGTGGCATTTTCAGAAGAGCACAAGTATATACTTGCTGACTTAGGTGGAGGAACAGCGGACATTTGCGCTCATCAAATTGTGCAACATGGAAACCTTCGAGAGCTCTATCGTGCGACAGGGGGCGCCCTAGGTGGAACGTGTGTCGACATGGCATTCCAACAGTTATTTATCAAACTGATTGGTGCAGAGGCATGGATGGCATTCAAGGAAGAATACATGGATGAATTCTTGACCCTCATGCAAGCCTTTGAGACAAGAAAAAACACATTTTCCACTAAAACGAAAGAAGATGAGGTATTCAGCATTCCTGCAGGACTAACAACCATAATTCAAGAAAAGTTGGGTCAAACACTTCAAGAGATAATACCTGATACAACATTTGCTGACCAAATCTCAGTAAACAAAAGAAACAAACTGAAGATCAGTGTGAAAGTGATGGAGGACTTCTTCAAGCCCACAGTTCAGGGTATAGTCAATCTCCTGAAGGAAATACTTGCTGAGGCAGAGCATGATAACATCCAAACACTTCTTCTGGTTGGAGGGTTTGCTGAGTCTCCCTATCTAAGGAAGGTAATCAAGACAGAAATGATTGGGAGACAAGTTATCTTCCCATCAGATGGCAGTTTGGCAGTGCTGAAAGGGGCAGTGTTGATGGGATACAGACCAAGGACAATCACTGAGAGGAGAGCAAGATTTACTTATGGGTTCAGTAGTAAAAGAATTTTCCAAGACGGAGTTCATCCAGAAAAGCTGAAGCAGACACATGGTGACAATGCCTATTGTAGGATATTCAGAAAGGTTATAGAAAAAGGACAGGTGCTTACTTATGGACAAGTGTTTAAGACCTTATCAAAACGCACCTTTATAACAGAGGAATTGAAGAATATGACATGTCGAACTACACTTTATAAATCCACACAACCTGACCCCGCCTACTGTGTAGAAGAGGAAGGATGTTCATTAGTAGGGAGAGTTCAGAAGAATCCACCAAAGGAAAGCCGGCCTGACAGCTATGATAAGGAGATACAACTTATTGTTGGCGAGGCAGAATTCACCGTGAAAGTGTTCAATAAGACAACAGGACAGCAGTACGAGGCTGACATGGATTTCTTGTGAACATTCTTGTGAGCATGAATGATCTACAACTACAAAATACAACCCTTAGAATGACAAAGCCACATTGTTGAAGAGTATAACACTGAACTGAAACATACATTAAATGAATGAATTGTAAGGAAATTGAAGTTCTGCCCTTTCTGCATGGCCATTTAGTAAGACATACTGGTAGACCCTCCAGGGCCCTCACGCTACTTTGGGGGAAGGGGCCCGCAGCCCTCAGAAGGGGGAATTTTTGTAACTGGGGGGAATTTTTACAACAAATAAAAAACTCTGTTTGATTAACACGTTTCACTTTATTAACATACATTCGTCAACCATCTGGTTCTTTTTCTGATAAAAAAACTCCACTTAATAATCATCAATGGCATGTTTTCATCGGAGATCCACATTAAAAGTCAACCCTTCTCTTCTTTTTATCCCGAAAAAAACCTATTGCCCTGTCCAGTTGGGCATCTGGTTGAGTCAGTGCTCGATATTAGTTAAAACGTCCTGTGCACGATAAACAGTCTAAAACCAGTCTAATAATAATCAAAACGTCTTTTTCAAACCGGTAAACACGACATCGTGAGCATATCGTCTTGAAAATCGGATTTTTTTTTTTGATTTTCTTTTTACGAATTTCTGAGGGGGGAAAATATCAATTTTTGGGGGAAAAAAAGATACTTTTCAGGTGGGGGACTGCCGCCGAATAACGGCGGCAGAAATGACCAAATGAGGGCCCTGCCCTCGTAACACTGATCAAAGAACTAGATCGAGCCGTTCTTGAAACTTTTTGGGTTTGCTATGCTCTGACCTACCCACTAAAAAGGCAACTACCCAATTTATTTATTTTTGAAGATTAAGGGGACTTTTGTTTTATATTTTTATGATCGCGCCGCAAATCACATCAATATTAGGTCAGGGTCTTCCACAGACCATATAAGCATAGCGCACTCTCTATGCCTTAATTTCAAAATGAAATATTCCGCTATGCCTTAATTGTGCTGCTATCCTTTGATCTTAATGCGCTATCCCTTCAGTTTCCCAATAAAACTTTACTACACCGTCTATAAATTGTGCATGCAGTAATGTTGGGAATCGGACTTGAAAAAATTAATCGATTAATCGATCTTCTTAGACGATCAATTACCGATTTTAATCGCGATTAATTAATAATAGGGAATTTGTCTAATAACCTAAATAACTATTTATAGTCTAAGGATATATGGCAAAAAGGGGTGCAGGACGTTTCGTACCATGGTCGTACCCACGAAACGTCCAACGCCAAAATTGGGTACAAATGTCTAGGGTACGAAACGGCAATAGTTCGCAAAAAGAAACCAGTTTGTGGCCTAAGGACATTTTATGTATATATAATATTGCATAAATATTTGAAAACTCATTTTATGTATATGTAATATTGCATATATATTTGAAAACTCATAACTGCTACGAGATTAGCTAGATATTTGATAGACACCAGACATTAAAAAGAAGCAATGATCGCCAAACCATAAGTTCCATATTGGTCATAATAACTTTTTTATATACACTGATTTACACAGCTTATTTTCCCTTATACCATGTATACTGTCCTTCTGTTCTTGTGCAAAAAGAAAAACAATAAAAAAACAATCTAAAACTCTGGCTTCTTTATTTTTAACAAGAAATGTCAACAGCATTGAATCATTGCTAAGGAAGAACTGTATAGAATGTAGGACCATAGGTCAATATAAAGTTTTGCGAATTTATGAGCCAGTTTAGGTTGCAAGTTAGTCTTATGAAAAGGGGCATAACTCTGCCAAAATGAAGGTCGGAGTTATTTGATAGGTCAACAGCATTGAATAATTGCTAAGGAAGAACTGTATAGAATTTATGACCATAGGTCAATATTTTGCGAAGTTAAGAGCCAGTTTAGGTTGCAAGTTAAAGTTTTATTAAAAGGGGCATAACTCTGCCAAAATGAAAGTCATAATTATTACGACATTCATTGGGGTATGATGAAAGTGTGTGTGAAGTTTCATGAAAATATGTCAATACTTTCAAGATATGGCCAGTTATGAACTTTGTTAGTTTGTACTCTCAGTAGGTTAAAGTTTTGTTGAAATTCTGTTGAAATAAAGTCAGAGTTATTGGTCATGGGTAACAACATACCTTGAGGTAAGATGAATATGTGCGTGAAGTTTCATGAACATAGGTCATATATACTTTTTAAGTTATGGCCAGTTATAAGCTTGGTTAGTTTGCAGGTTAAAGTTTTATGAAAAGGGGCATAACTCTGCTGAAATGAAAGTCAGAGTTATTGGTCATGGGTAACAACATTCCTTGGGGTAAGATTATTAAGTGTGTTAAGTTTCATAAAAATAGCTCACATACTTTTTAAGTTATGGCCAGTTATGAGCTTAATTAGAGTTACTGGACATGTGTAACGGCATTCCGTGGGTCAGGTTGAAGATGTGTGTTAAGTTTCATGAACACAGGGCAAATACTTTTTAAGTTAAGTTGCAGGTTAAAATGTGACAGACGACTGACACAATGATCCCTTAAGTGTCTGCCATGCTATGCAGGCAACACAAAAACTGTCAAAATCTGTTCATGAGATTTTTTAATGTTTTGACCTTTTATGGAAATGTTGGCCATTTTGGATGTCGCATTGACCTAATTTTAGCAAATTTGAAAACCATTGGCCTAAGGATCAACCATGTATAGTTTGGTCAAAATTGACCATGCGGTTTCAGAGATGTCGTTTACAATTGTTGACGGACGGATGGACTGACCCACATTTGACCATTTGTTTGGTACGTCTGTCCATAGTCATATTGGCTACCAAATATACCCAATAAGAGTAAAAAAAATACCCAATAAGTGGCATTTGAGCACACAAGTAACCAAGACATTACAGGTCCAAATAGTAAATGTTGTGCAAATATTATTCGGTAGATTTCCTCAAATAACCAACTAAAGGAGGTTGGAGAGGTGGGAGGGTCCCTACTGTTGGTTATACCCAGCAAACAAAAAGTAGCCGACAACTTCGACCATTTCAAAGTACCCATTATGTGCCTGCTCGTAAACATGGACGGACGGAAGGACAGATGGACAACCTTCAGCTCAGGCGAGCTAAAATCATGCTTTTTAAGTCAGAGAAGGCGTGGATTAAACAAATAGATGTTTTGTCTGTACCTCTCGACAGTTCCTTGAGGAGAAGTCTGTACTGAGCATCCACATATTGAGGTATGTCCCAAATGGTTTCACAGACGGGTATGAAAGACTGATGACACTTGGTTTTGCTCTCTTTGTTGTCCACTTGACATGTCACAGTCTGAAAATGTAGCAAAAATAATGGTACTGTAAAATAAACTTGAAAATAATCATCATTTAGGCCATTATTTTTTGATATTCATTTTATCAACCCTCCTACGACAACTGACATTATGAATTTGTCCACACGGCAAAAAAAAAAAATACTGGCCTGACCCTAAAACTTTTTATGCAAAAATTAAAACAAGAGGCCCAAGAGGGCCTGTGGACGCTCTACTTGCTAAAGATAAAGTTTATGCACAAGGGGTCATAACTCTTTCAAATATTGTTCAATGGTGATGATATACGCAACTAGGCTTGGTACTGATTGTCCCTGACAAGTTTCGTTGAAATCTAGCCAGAGGTTCAGGTGAACTAGTCTGTACAAAGTTAGTGTATTAAAACCTTTAAGGGGTCATAACTCTGCCAAAATTCATTCAACCAGAACACGGCAATGAAAGGTGCAACTAGGCGTGGTACTGATCATCCCCATCAAGATTCGTTGAAATCCAGCAAGTAGTTCAGAACAGACTAATCTGGACAACGTTTCTCTATTAAAACCTTTAAAGGGCTAAAACTCTGCCAACAATCATTCAACCCGAATATGGCAACGATATGCACAACTAGGCTTGATACTGATCATCCTTATCAAATTACATTAAAATACAGCCAGGGGTTCAGGAGAACTAGCCCGGAAAATGCTTGTGTATTAAAAACCTTTAAAGGGCCATAACTCCATCAAAAATCTGTTAACCGGAATGCGACGATGATATGCACAACTAAGCTTGGTGCTGATCATCCCTGTAAAGTTTCCTTGAAATGTGGGGAGATGTTCAGGAGAATAGTCCAGACAAAGTTTGTGTATTAAAACCTTTAAAGGACCATAACTCTGCCAAAAATCATTCAACCGGAACACGGCAAAGATTTGCACAACTAGACCTGGAACTGATCATCACTAAAAAGTTTCGTTTAAATCCGGCCAGGGTTCAGGAGAACTTGTCAGGACAAAGTTTGTGTATTAAAACCTTTAAAGGGACATAACTCCGCCAAAATCATTCAACCGGAACACGGTGACGATATGGACAACTAGGCTTGGTACTGATCATCCCTGAAAAATTTCAATGAAATCTGACAAACGAAGGCCCTTTCTTCTTAATGAGGCCAAAATATAGCATATTTCAGAAAATCAAGGGCCATAACTCCGGTGTAAATGGTCCAATCTGGCTGGTTTTCAAACTTGTCGGGCTCATTGATAGTAACAATCTGGTAAAGTTTGGTAAAAATCAGATGAAAAATGAAGACCCTATCATATTGACGAGGAAAAATATAGCATTTTTAACTAAATCAAGGGCCATAACTCCGCTGTTACTGGTCCGATATGGCTGGTTTTCAAACTTGTTCGAGCTTTCAACAACATTAACAATCTGATAAAGATTGGTAAAGATCAGATGAACAATGAAGCCTCTATCGTCTTAACGATGCAAAATATAGCATTTTTAACTAAATCAAGGGCCATAACTCCGCTGTTACTGGTCCGATATGGCTGGTTTTCGAACTCTTCCGAGCTTTCATTGATATTAACAATGTGGTAAAGTTTGGTACAGATAGGATGAAAAACGAAGGCCCTATCGTCTTAACGAGGCAAAATATAGCAATATAGCATTTTTAACTAAATCAAGGACCATAACTCTGCTGTTACTGGTCCGATCTGGCATTGATATTAACAATGTGGTAAAGTTTGATAAAGATAGGATGAAAAATGAAGGCCCTATTGCCTTAACGAGGCAAAATATAGCATATAGCATTTTTAACTAAATCAAGGGCCATAACTCAGCTGTTAAAAGTCCGATATGGCTGGTTTTCGAACTCATCCGAGCTTTTATTGATATTAACAATCTATCAAAGTTTGGTTAAGATCGGATGAAAAATGAAGGCCCTATCGTCTTAACGAGACAAAAGTTAACGCCGACCCCGACGAAGGACGACATACAACGGACGGACGACGGACAACTCGGCATCCCATAAGCTAGAGCTAAAAATGAAGGCCCTATCGTCTTAACGAGGCAAAATATAGCACTTTTAACTAAATCAAGGGCCATAACTCCGCTGTTACTGGACCAAACTGGCTGGTTTTTTAACTTGTCCGAGCTTTCATTGATATTAACAACCTGTTAAAGTTTGGTAAAGATTGGATGAAAAATGAAGGCCCTATCGTCTTAACGAGGCAAAATATAGCAATATAGCATTTTTAACTAAATCAAGGGCCATAACTCCGCTGTTACTGGTCCGATCTGGCTGGTTTTCGAACTTATCCGAGCTTTCATTGATATTAACAACCTGTTAAAGTTTGGTACAGATCGGATGAGAAATGAAGGCCCTATCGTCTTAACGAGACAAAAGTTAACGACGGACGAACGGACGACGGACAACTCGCCATCCCATAAGCTCTTCTGGCCCTTGGCCAGTAGAGCTAAAAATAAAAATAAGAAAAATTCAATATGTTCTGAACAATGATTTATCACATAGCTTACATCATGGAAATGAAACATAACACCATTCTATATTTTCTGCAATCCAATGGGCACTGGTGGTATAACTATGCAAATTATAACCAAATTACACAGCAAAAGTGGAAAACATTTAGGTAAGCCATGATTTGCCTGGAATGTCACATAATACATTCAGAGTTTAACGTTTTTCTTTCACGTAAAAAATGCGATGCTAATAAACTATTAAACTAATTAATATAAAGCATGTTAAACAAAGGTCTTCTGGTTTAAAGTGTCCTATTATTTGTAACAGGAATGCGTAATTTCAATGGGGCGGCATTATATCGAGGTAAACTGACATCACAGAGAAACTTTCAGTTGTATCCTCAACTTGTAGTGGGTTATGAGATAAATAGAATTTCACAATATCTTGCTCAAAAAAAAAAGCCTGACCTACCCATTTTTTTTAGAGCATGCCTAGAGAGAATTTTATAGTTTATTGTGTGTTTTTTTACCTCCTCCCAGATTTTAATCAAACATATCATTCTCTTTTTTCTTTCCAACAAAATAAAAAATAGCTTTTCTAAATTAATTTTTTCCCCTCCTCATACAGCAATTCTTTTTTATAATGGTTCGTAAGAGATAAAGCAAAATAGTGGCGATCAAAACCGTATTGCAATATATTATGATATAACCTAAGATATATACATAGTTCTTGGGACCCCTGTGATCTGACTGTTATCTGACCGGTTTACAGCTATTTTGGTGATTTTGATGTGCAACTCGGATTACTCCTATTGTAAAAAGGCGGAATTCTACCTTCTTCATTTTAAGTCAAATATCATGGATGTATATCATGCTCACCTTATAAATTCAAACCACTGTAATTGCAGAGAAATAGTCTGTTTATAAGATCTGCTCCACCTAGGGCTCCAATTTAGGGCCATTTGTTGTTGAATAGTCTAGATCATCTGTAATGCTTGCTTTTTTAACATTTGCCTTTGTCTTAAGAAAAAGCAAGCGTTGTAGATGATCTAGACTATTCAACAACAAATGACCCTAAATTGGAGTGAATCTTCTTAACCAACGATTTCTCTGCAATAATTTATTACAGTGATTTAAATAAGGTTAGCGTGGTATATACCGTACTAGTCCAAAGTTCTAAGTACCTAAGAATATGTCAATAATATTCTCATTGTTTTGTGTAATGTGCGCTTGATTATAAGATACGGTTAAACTGCAAAATAACGAGTGTAAATCGTCTGCTTTAATTGCATGAAAACATTTTGAAGGTTTAAAGTCTAAAATATACCAGCTAAAATTATTTTGACATCATGTTTTACTAGCATTACCTCTACAAATGTATTAGCAAAAGACATTTTCGAAGTATTTGATGTTAATGATTAATTACAGTTACTTGAATTTCAAATGATATTCAATTAAAAGGGAGGTTATTTAGGATTATCCATGTTTCTTTTTCTTATAGACGGAGAATCTGCAATAAACGGGTAAAAAATTATGTTTCTTTACATCATTTCATACCAAATTGAAGAAGTTTGTATCTTTAAGCGGACTTTGATTCATGTTACGTGTTTAACAGCACATTCATGTTTTCATATAAAGGGAGGGTAATTGACTCTCAAAAGATGTAACAATTTAAACAAATAAATGTTTTACCAACTATGGGTCAAAACAAAATACTTATCACACAACTACTCTATATTTAAAATAAGAAAGTTAGTTAAGATACAAAAGTGAGTACCGGTAATTAGAAATTTTGTTCAGTATATATCCATATTACTTGTTCGGTAGTTGATAATCGCTCGGATTGAATTGATTGATACTGGTGTATTCGGAGAACCTTCTCAAACTCGGACGATTCTTAAAATATGTTCCACAGTGATATGACAGAGTGTGTAAGAAAGGGACTCCTTTCTAGGCTTACTCTAGGCTTTCTACAGTTTAACATTAGCAAATGTTCTTGGGAAACAAAAACCCAGTGCTACAACACATATCCTTGGGCTTCTCTTGAGTGTGCTTCACCCTTATGGGACACTTTCACACAAACCAGTATCTGAAAGACTGAGATTACAAGTAGTCACAAACTCTTATGGCAGGCTCCAGAGCGTCACATCTCTCCTGCAGAACATCTAGTGGGAGACATTCCAAAGCAAAGATCATCATGCTAGTTCACTCGCTTGTTGACATTCCATCCACCCATACCTCATACCAGCTGGAGCCACTACTAGAGGCCACAACAACCACTTCCTGCAGCCATCAACCGGCATCCAGTGCTACCAGTCTTCATTCCACCCAAGTACCATCTGACTATGGAATGTGCTTCCCGCTGACCTGGTCTGCATTAGCTCGCATGATTTGTTTAGACAGGGACTGGCAAACCTCCAACTATTTCCTGTGATCAACAGCAATGTTTTTAACCTCACCCACCTGTACAGGAGCATTGTATATAGCTTACCGGTATGTTACGTTAATGAGTGGATTTTACCCCCAAAAAATACTCAATTTTGAGATTCTACACTCAACTAGAAGAAAAGATGTTGACCTGTTGGGAAATCACATTTTTCACAAAACAAGAGGCCCAAGTAGGGCTGTAGATGCTCTATTGGTAAGATGTGATTCAAAAACACATGATAGAGGCCAACCCAAGAAACATGTTTTCTTTATATATATATAACTCTATGTAAACTTTGGGTTATTGTGGTGGCCATTTTGAATATTTGACGACAACGAAAAACACAAGCTTGGTAAACAGGAACATGTACATGATATTTAACTAGAATGGAATAAGTGGTAATATGTCGTTTGATAAATGTCCTTAAATTTGACCTAAGTTTAGCCATGGTGGCCATCATGGATAATTGGAGTCCCCAAAAACACAAATCTGAGGGAGACTAACTCAAAGATCACTGATTAAGTTTCATCAAAATCCTTCAAGCAGTTTCAGAGAAGATGTCATTTTTAACGTTTTCCAATATAACTCTATATAAACTTTGGGTCACTGTGGCGGCCATTTTGATTATTCGATGATAACGAAAATCACAAACTTGATAGAGGCTAACCCAAGGAACAAGTTTATGACATTTCACAAGAATGGAATAAGTGGTTTCGGAGATGTTGTTAGAAATGTCCTTAAATTTGACCTAATTTTAGCCTTGGTGGCCATCTTGGATGACTGGCAGCCGCAAAAAACACAATTCTGAGGGGGACTATCCTAAAGATCATTGTAAAGAAGCTTCATCAAAATCCTTCAAGCGGTTTCAGAGAAGATGTTATTTTTTAGCCTTTTCCTATATAACTCTATGTAAACTTTTGATCGCCGTGGCGGCCATTTTGATTATTCGATAATAACATAAAACACAATCTTGATAACCCAAGAAACATGTTTATGATATTTTACAAGAATGGAATAAGTGGTTTTGGAGATGTCGTTGGAAATTTCATTAAATTTGACCTAGTTTTAGACATAGCAGCCATTCTTGGATGACTGGCAGCTGCAAAACACACAAATCTGAGAGACTATCCAAAATATCAGGGTGATTAAGTTTCATCAAATTCAGAGATGTCATTTTTAATGTTTTCCTATATACGGTAACTCTATGTAAACTTTGGGTCGCTGTGGAGGCCATTTTGATTATTCGACGATAACGAAAAACACAAACTTGATAGAGGCCAACCAAAGGAACATGTTTATGGTATTTCACAATAATGGAATAAGTGGTTTATGATATTTCACAAGAATGGAATAAGTGGTTTCGGAGATGTCGTTTGAAAATTCCTTAAATCTGACCTAGTTTTAGCCATGGTGGCCATCTTGGATGACTGGTAGCCATGAATAAAAAAATCTGAGAGGGGCCCTCCCAAGGAACATTGTGATGAAGTTTCATCAAAATCCTTCAAGCGGTTTCAGAGGAGATGTCGATTTTATAAAATTACTAACAGCCGGACAGACAGACGACGGACGAAAAGCAATCCCATAAGCTTGTCTGGCCTTTGGTCAGTGGAGCTAAAAATGGTTTGACCCAATTGTTTTAGGTTTAACTACATTCATCTACAATTCAAACCAAACTGGTTTGTGGATAATTCTTGAAAGTAGACCACTGAAATAATTGATAAAAACAGGTGGAAAATACCAATCAGACCGAACTGATTTGATTTCTTAAACTACAGTACTGTCAGATATTTTTCAGGGAAATTTTAAATGTCTGTTTTGAAATAACATTTTTAAAAAAAAAAAAAATCTTCTTTTTTTTTAATTCCCAACACAGACCCACCTGTGGAAAACCTGGTTAAAATCATATAACCAGAGACATATTAATAAACAGATAGGAAACTTCCTGGCAATATCCTGTTATCTGCCCCACGGGATGAATTAGTTATTCTAGAGTGAACAGAATAGAATATCGTGATCATGATCACTCAGACGCTTTCAACAAATAGGTCATTATATACACCTTCTGAAATATCGTCAATCACTCCATATGTAATCCTGTCATTTGTGCCGGGACAAATGAGTTCTACTGTATTATATCATGTTATTGGTACATATTTTTTTGCGGTCCGGGAAGTGTCTTAACATGCTCACTTTACAGAATAAATATGAGTTACCTCAGATTTATTTCGTAAAGTGAGCATGTTAAAGATTTATTCCGTAAAGTGAGGATGTTAAGACACTTCCCTACCCTCAAAACATCCATGCCCCATTTTGCTAATGCTTTCTCCCCCGAAGAAAACCCTCTTCCCGGGAATATCTTCCCTTTATGTAGCATGGAAAGACAGTAAATGCGAAGATCGCTCTCTATATATCTAATCCTGTTATCTGCCCCGGGACAGATTAGTTCCGGGAGTTACCTCAGATTTATTCCGTAAAGTGAGCATGTTAAGACACTTCCCTACCCCCAAAACATCCACGCCACATTTTGCTAATGCTTTCTCCCCCGAAGAAAACCCTCTTCCCGGGAATAGCTTCCTTTTATGAAGCATGGAAAGACAGTAAAAGCGAGAGATCGCTCTCTATATATAATCCTGTTATCTGCCCTGGGACAGATTAGTTCTGGGAGTTACCTCAGATTTATCCCGTAAAGTGAGCATGTTAAGACACTTCCCAGCCGCGTAGCCAGGCATACGCCCGTACGCCCGGGCGTACAGCTCGCCAGAAAAATAAAAATAGTTAATGGTCCAAAAATGAAATAAAATCCGAAGAGGGGTAGGAGATTAGGGATAAAATATTTCCAGCAGAGTCGTTACGCTATTTGTATGACTTTACGTGTGCGCTTTCTTTGGCTTGAATTATACATACATTTAATTTAAGCTAAATTCCTGAAATCTAACGTACGATCGTCAAGAGCCCACCTGACCAAGTGGGGTTGTCCCTTGGAACCTCATCTGGCGTACAGTTCAAATTCACCCAGCTACGCCCCTGCTTCCCTTCCCCCAAAACATCCAAGCCACATTTTGCTAATGCTTTCTCCCCCGAAGAAAGCCCTCTTCCCGGGAATATCTTCCCTTTATGTAGCATGGAAAGACAGTAAAAGCGAAAGATCGCTCTCTATATATAATCCTGTTATCTGCCCCGGGACAGATTAGTTCCGGGAGTTACCTCAGCTTTATTCCATATAGTAAACATGTTAAGACACTTGCCTAGCCCCAAAAAATAAATGTACCAATAACATGATATAATACAGTAGAACTCATTTGTCGCATGACAACTGAGACGATTACATATGGAGTGATTGACGATATTTAAGAATGTCTATATAATGACCTGTTTAGTGAAATTCAAGCGTCTGAGTGATCATGATCACGATATTCTATTCTATTCACTCTAGAAAAACTAATTCATCCCGCGGGGCAGATAGAAGTAACCAAAATATAACGTGGCACCTTAACTTTTCCTTCTAACTTCTCCGTCAGTTATTCACTGATTTTGATGAGAATACATTCAAGAGATTCATAGTGAATAGAAAGGGATTATAATAATTAAATGTTTATTTTAAAAATAAGAAATTGTATAAAAAGATGTTTAAAGTTAAAAATGTAATCATTTTTCGATTTGGTCGAAACATCAAATGTACGAAACGTAATGAACGCAGAAAATATATGTGCCGGCTTCTTTAAATAGAAAGGGCTATATGAAAACTTTCACTCAAAAACGTACCAATATTTTAACAGATGTATCTGTACATATTGCGATTCTACTGTCTTTTGACCATGAAATCGCTTGAATGCATGAAATTTTATCTTTAAATTCGTAAAGAGCCGCCATTTTGTCTCGTCTTCCTAAAGATTCTATTACAAGGAAGCCGATTGGCCATCAGGACTAATTTTTGCTCATTGATTTAAAATATCAAATGCAATCGTCTAATTGAGATAGTTAGTTTGAACCAATCAGATTCGACGTTGCTTTTGCTCATGCCAAAACACGTGGGTTTGTTTACATTCTGACAGCTTGAAATAGGGGGCCTAGATCTATAACTACTCCCTGATAGAAGCAGTTACTTTGGACGATAATTGACATGTCATTCGTCTTCAATTTCCCAAACCCTTCTTCCAGTCATGATGACAATGGTATGTATATTTGTGTTTTAGGTGCAAACAAATTACGGCAATCAGTTATCACAGTGTAGTAGGAATCGATGAGGGTGTGTGGGTGGTATATGTAAATAGATAGGTTTATAAGCGCGTTACTACTGTCTGGCCGCAGAGCAAGTCCAGACTCTATTGTGCCCATCGCGTCAGGTATACCTTGACGTGTTCGTTGGCGGACGGACTATAAACCTTAGAACTACACACACACTGGCCGCAGAGCTAGCTTTTATAGTGATATCAGTAGACAGTCTGCTTCACATGCAATCGTTCCAAGTTCACACCCCGCTGAGTGTCCTTGTATTTCCTCGTCCGTTTACATTGGTGCAGTGACCAGGAAATTTACTGTTGGAGGCTGTTCAGTGCATAAATACACGTCTATGAACGGCGAGACAATTTTTGATATGCACCGGTCCGTCCTCCGACTTGCATACACGTTGACTTTTTTATGTGTGAGCTTTCCGCAGAGATTCCCTGCGCTATACATAAACAGTCCACTTAAATTAATATACTAAATTTTATAAGTCTACAACATACTAACATGACTAAACTGAAGAATTATCATTTGTTATCCATTTCTCACTAAAATTTTAATCCAAAAAACATTTTGATATGCAATGCATTAGTTTAAATCTAGGTACTATGCATTTTCTCAACAGCAAAACACACGTGTCATTGCAGTAACGTCATACAAGAAACGTATACATACAGTCTGAAATTGTCCACACAGTTTTTGGTCAAACGCAATGAGACGTCGCGGGGTGCATCTATAAATGTGCATATATGTAAAAAAAGCATCCCAGACATCAAATAAATCAGACTGGAGGTTGTTTAGCTGAGGTATCTACATGTCTAGGGATCTAGGTTATGTGATGTTTGTAGGGTGACAAATGATGGAGGTATGTACTTAGGACTCAGTTGGGGGTATTTGTAAATAAATAGGTTTATAAGCTTGTTGCTACTGTTACTACTGTCTCGCCGCAGAGCTGGCTTGTATGGCGATATCGGTAGAGTGTCCGCTTCACGTGCAATCATTTCGAGTTCAAACCACGCTGAGTTGTCCTAGTTTTCTCTCGTCTGTTTATAAAAATTTAAACGAATTGAAGCCAGTGTCAGTTATAGCATATTCCAATCCAAAGGTCCTTGCAACATTCGAGCCTAAAGTAAACAAGGGGAAAAAGTGCTGCCGGTATGCGACTCGAACCTGGGACCCCTCGCTTACAGGGTGAGTGCTCTACCAACTGAGTTAACCGGGCCACCAGGTACCCACTATCACCACAAGCCTTTGTTCTAAAGTGACGCTTACGGTTTATCCTATTGGAACATGCCAAGAATCTCTCTGTTGGGTCCTGGTCAGGTTAATTAGATCAGCTCGAATGTCTGCTGTCATCGGCCATCGAGCATGTACTGACAGTGGTGCCTCCTTGAGCGGAGGGCTTTCCTTAACGATAGGTGGATGATTAACCCTCTTACTTCGGTTAGCTGATTACTTTTAGCAGTCCCCATACAACAACAAAAGGAAGAATTATAAAACTTTCACTGCAACTCAAAAACAAAGGACCCATGGACATTCCCTACTCCCTATATAAGTATCCGTCGTACATTATTGATCCAAATTATATTTTCCTTTAGATCAACCTGTTACAGAGAGCGCATCCAATTCCACCAGTGAATGTGCTTCCAATGGTGAGGATGAACACGTGGAACAGTGTGAGGAAGTCTTCCTGGACAGTGTCGCATTGTTGGTATGACGAGTCATCTTATTGTCTCTGACACTTTCAAGTGATTTTAAATATTCATGAAGAGTTGTTTGTGGCGCTGATAGGATGGAGGCATTGGCTTGTCTTACCGCTCATCAACACAAGAGTTATTCCACCCATCAATACTTTCAATAAGAGTAAGTGTAAACACACTTGTAAAACACATATCTGTCACAGGCAGTATTTAATCAGCCAAAATAATAAACATTTTTGGAGATACTTAAATAAAAAGAATGAGATTTTTGATGAAGAAGGGTATTTTTTATTGTTTTGAAAGAGATTTTTTTTGTAAAATTTAAAAGTATTATATTTATAGTACTTTTTCAGGGAGAAAGAGTGAGTCTTAATTGCTGCTTATGTGAGAGTTGACAGGTATGGGGAAAAGAATAATTATGTATGATTTTAAACAAAATCAGTTTACTAAATAACTATGAATTTGTAACAAAAGTGAAATGACTAACGTAATTGCTAGTTAGTATAAACATAATTATAGAGCATTTGTTTTACACTATGCCTCGTATAGAATATACTGTCAGTTACAATTTATTGATAAATTATTGTACATGTATCTCTTACAAATTTGATCACTTTTTGCAGGACAACCCTGGGGACACATTGACATATAAGATATCCGATGAGATTTGTTTGAGATGTCTGGACAGTCAGGCAGTGGAGAAACAGCTCAGTAACCATGGTAACCATCCCCAGCATGGTGACGCCATCTCCAGCGTGGCTAGGGCAGCCCAACATCACTCGGACCTGATACCCAATGTGTATGAAGGTTAGACATGTTTTGGAAACACTGTCTTGAGAAAAAACTCTGTCCAATAGTTGTGGTCTCAGATTGCTAGCCTCTAAAAATGGGTAAAGTTTATGTATTAGGCCAAAAAAAAATACATGTGTTTCTGGTGGCCAGACCGACCCTATTTTTGAGGGGCCGACACTAAAACAAAAAAATGAAAAATATATAATAAAATAAAATAAAACGTGTTCTGAACAATGATTTATCGCAATATATATCGAGGTAAACTGACATCACAGAGAAACTTTCAGTTGTATCATCAACTTGTATTTTTTTAAAAATGCCTACCGACTTACCCTATTTTTTTAGAGCATGCATTAGGAAACACACCTATTTCTTTTTTTGGCCTTACATGTATGAGAACTCCCATGTCGAGGCATTTTGTTTATCTTAGTTAAAAGCACTGATAGGACTGTTAAGCTTAATAACATAGGCAAAATAGGTGTATGCTCTTTCAGATTGATTGATTAAATGGTGTTTAACGTCATTTTCAGCACATTTTAGGCAATGTATTACAGTCAAGTGTTAGTGGTGGAGACAGACCACTTATTCCTGGGTAGACCCAGTACTGTACACCTCCCGCCATCCGTAAGAATCGACACACTCACTTACAAGTCGAGCTCCCAGTGGGATTCGAACCCGCAGCGGTAAGAGGCGAGAAGGTTTCAAAGTGCCTTTACCCTCTGGACCACAGATGCGCCAAAGAGCATTTTAAACACTGGTTTCCTCATAACAAAACAACATGATAGTGTAATAATTGTTAAGCTTGTTAAAACCTTAACATGTTATTATATTTATAAAGACATCTTCAGTTGTTAATTTGCAAGAACCAAAATCTTACAGAATTGTTACTATGAGTTGACATCACAGATAATTGAGTATTGAATTAATTGAATATAATTAATTTTTATTTGTATTACTCAGGTGGATTGAAGGTGTGGGAATGTGCCATTGATCTGATGGAGTATTTACATCGGTGCAATATTTGCTTTACAAATAAACAGGTTTTAGAGGTGAGTCAATAGCTATTTGCCTAAAGTAGTAGTATAAGAGGGCCTCAAGGAGAGTTCTCTTGTGCTGAATGAGAATTTCTCTTTAAATACGTGTAATTACTATTTCTTATCTTATATATTTATAGTTGGAAGATATTAAATATAGTTGCTTAGAGTTTACAGCATTGGGCCATCCTTAAAAATATATTGTTTGCTGTTTCCCGATCCAGGATTTTATATTAAGTGGGTAGGTAGGTAGGTAGGTAGGTGAATTTTATTTTTTTTGCCAAAGACTGTAAAAAACTTACGAAAATGAAAGAAACATATACCAAAAATATTTTTTAAAAAATATGTCAAAGAACTGCTAAAAAAAAATTAGGTTTTTTTTTCGTGGGTCCGCAGTGAAACAGCAAACCAACAGTTTTTATGGTCGGCCTTGCAAATATATACACATGTACATCTTTCAAAATATAACAAAAATATCTAAACAAATTAGGTAGAAAGCTTAGTAATTAGTTTATTTGGCCTGATGCATATTATGCCCGTTGCATGAACAGGTCTTAGAGAAGCTTGATATTGCTATACACCCCAGCATGAATAAAGACAATCTTATGGATCTTGTCTTGCTGAGGAAATGGTACGATGGATTCATTAAATAATTATGTATCCAATTTTTACATTGATAGACTATTATTAAAGAAACAAACTATAAATAAATTCAGCATAAAACCTCACTCTTGATGACCTTTGTTTTTCCATTAGACACTACACTCACTTGGGATACAACAGTAATATATGTCATATAAACCTTATTTGTGATTGGATATAGCAGGTTTTATTATATTTTACGGTTTGCAACATGATTAATATGCAGGTGATATTTATACTGTGATTAGTCTGCCTTTACTTTCCATTCTTTTATCTCCCATGATATATAGTACTCAATGTGCTTTTCAGTGATTCAGATGTGCAAACTGCTTATTGACCTTGACTGTTAAATGGGTAGCATTGCATAGTTGGATTGCTTAAAGATCGATCAGTGAAGTTTGCTTATCAAGGGAATAAAGTGACATAAAGTCAACCAAGAAATTATTTAGATTTCTAGGAGTAAGTTTTTTTGTTATTCATTATAGTTATAAAGAATAAAAGAACTTTCAATATATAATGTATGTTTAAAATAAAGAGTAACTAATTAATGAAAAACTTTGAATGAAAGAAAAATCCCCAGCTTGAAACTCTTGAGTTCTGTTTATACTTTATGCAATTATTTATTACATGTTGTACCTGTTGTACAGTTAGGGTGTGGTGCAGGACTGCCTGGTATTCTGGCCATGGTGAAGGGGGCCACCCATGTGCACTTCCAGGATTATGTGAGTAGACAAAACATATATTTTGGTATCCCATTCATACAGTAACATGAGTGAAGCAGCTGAAATGTTTCAAACTTTAGTATTATTTCAGTATTACTGTGTCACTTAGTGGGTTGCACTTTAGAGCTGCATATCTCTGCATCGCTTGTCTGGTGAACATTTTCGACCTTCACTTCATCTCCCTCTGAGGTCCCTTTCCTATTATACCCTTATATAACTACTTGTGTTAAACTAGCATTCAATTAATTTAAACATTTTTTTAATTAAGAACAAAACAAGAACAAAATGGAGAGAAACTCGGCCAATATGAGAAAACTCGGCCAATATGAAATTCAAGCAATCTGATGGGATAAGACAACATGGCCAATATGACCAAGGCTTTGTTCTTTTTAAGGACGTCATTTTGAGAGGGAAAAACACAAAAGTCGCAGCTTTTCTATGATAAATTAGTTCGCCTATGTAATGTAGACATTCAAAATAATTAGGGTTTGCTTATTTGTAAATTCGGTTACATCGCCTTCACTGAAATATAGCTATTATCACATTTGTGAGTGATTTTCCCATGTGCCATCGAGCGGTAACAGGAAAAGATTTATTTGAATCAGATACTTGTCATTAAATGTTATATTGAGTATGTACCTCTTGTTTTTCTTTACCTGTAAATGATACTTAAAACATAGCATTAGAAATAAAGAGAGATATTGAGTAGTTAATTAATAAAAATGTCATTAATTAAGTGTTTTCATATTGGCCCAGTTATTGGTCCTGGGACCGTCATATTGGCCTGCCTTGGGCCAGTATGACAGTCCGAGGCCAATGACATTCAGAGGACCAATAACTGGTCTGGACAAAAATGTCATTAACTAAGTGTTTTCATATTGGTTCAAGGACTGTCATATTGGCCCAAGAGCGAAGGTTGCGGGCCAATATGACAGTCGTTCGACTATTAACAGAGCCAATAGGAAAACACTTAATTAATAACATCATAGTATTGCCAAGTATGCAAATGATTCGGGCCACAAGTTCTTACAACATTAGTAACGGTCCATTCCTGAATTGACGACTAATTCTATATATCTTCTGTTTTTAATTTTTTATTAGCAAATCTTACGTATTTAAACATGCGCAACGAAACCCGCGCTATAATCGCCAAGTGTGTTTGAATTGTGTATCATACAGATACTGTTTAATATAGATAACAGGCTAAATTCCC
This sequence comes from Cyrtodaria siliqua, assembly GCA_037043455.1. Classification (NCBI taxonomy): domain Eukaryota; kingdom Metazoa; phylum Mollusca; class Bivalvia; order Adapedonta; family Hiatellidae; genus Cyrtodaria; species Cyrtodaria siliqua. The sequence goes on along the minus strand of JAWPHD010003737.1, from coordinate 47,712 downwards.
ATTTAATTTCATTTGTTGCAGAACAGAGAGGTGATCGAGCATTACACCATACCTAATGTGGCTGTTAATAACCCAGACCAGTACACCTGCACCTGTAGATATTTCTCAGGAGACTGGGACAGCTTCAGACAACAGCTTGCCAAGGGAGACAAACCTATCAGGCAAGACACACAGATATAGTTTTATTATCCCACCCTACCTTATAGCATCCTGAGGAATTTACCTTCTAGACAACAGCTTGCCAAGGGAGACAAACCTATCAGGCAAGACACACTTACAGATTAAGATATAGTTTTATTATCCCATCCTACCTTACAGCTTCCTGAGGAATATCGTTACAGTATCCATCCTTCTAGAGTGTGTTAGAATGTTCAAAAACTAAACTCGAGCGTTAACGGGACACACGACAATCTTGAAGCAGTTATCAAGCATCAAAATTTGCACTTTGATTTATTAATACAGTTTATTACATTTCTGTGAGTGAAAGATTGGCATTTCTCAGTGAAAGAATATTCATAATCGCTAAATATTAATAACTAACTCCGAACACAAAAATAAGTAACTCTGACGCTAAGTCATAACGTCAATAAAGTGTTGGTGACGTCAACATCATCCGCCAGTAACGTTCAAAAAAGCAAATAATTTTGGTTAAAATCACATAATAAACGGATTTAAAATGTAATAAATAGATTAACTGCTAGGTTCGATAGTAGGGATATCCTTCACTCAATTGTAGACGTGTTTTGTTTTTTCTCTCATGAGTTTTGTAAAAAGCAAGGTCATATGTCCCTTTAATAATGATTTGCCAATATTAAAGCTAGTTATGTAGAAACATTTAGCGGATGTTGTTTAAAAAAACTGCAGAGTGTTCCTTTAACAAATGTTTATAAAAAAGGACCTCAGTATTATATTTTCCTTTCATTGTAGAGCTTTAGAGCTACAGACCTTTCCCCTGCCTGGACTGCCCCCTGGTGGAGGCATGTCTGATGGGAAACTGCATCTCATCTCCCTCTGAGGTTGCTGTCCCAGTATAACGTATATGATGTGTTAACAGAACGTAAAAACCCATTTCATTTAAATTCCTTCCTTTCAAACAAATCCCTTACATATATACTGAACAAAAAAAGTTTAGCACAACAACTTAAACATATGAACATTGATATAATTGTTTGAAGATATAGAAATGCAAGGTAAGGATGTGATTTTCGAAAACATCTCATTTTATTGTTTTCTAAGCAAAGAATCAGAATTACCTCCCATATATTAAAAACAAATAATTTCATTATACAAAGGTATTGCTTTGAACAAATCTAATGTTTGGCATTGATTAGAAATATCCATTCTGTGATTGTTTAAAAACCGCTGAAATGTGTTCACAAACGATTGTTATTCTCAAAAAAAAAAAACATTTTAAAATTACCCCACTTTTCATTGAAATAAGAACGGTTTTAAAAGAACCTATAAATGTATGTTGCCATCGTATTTGCTTAATTTTTATCATCAACTTTGTTTACAAATGACATTGCAGTATAATTATTGGTCATATCTATGTCACTTTATCATTGGCCCCGAACATACATGGCTCTGTATCTCGTCTATGGAAATGACATGCATTTTATGTGCTAAATTTATTTTGCTGAAGTATATTAAAGCTTTTCAGTCTTTTTCTATTGACCTCTTTACATATTCCTATAACAGTTTACTTTGTATTAACCTGAAGTTGTATTTGTATGTTCCTTCAAATGTAAGAATCACAAATATTAAATAATTGTTCTTTAAAAATGATCGTGTAAATTGACATGATTTCAGGTACGACGTCATTTTGACAGCAGAAACTATATACCAGCCATGCAACTACGGGAAGCTATCCAGGGTGTTCCAGCAGTATCTCAGTGATACTGGAACTGTGTATCCTCGAGTGTACAGAACTAAGATCATCTCAGACAATGCCATTATTGTAATTCAGAGATAATTAATATGGTAGTCTTTTTATATATTATATATTTATGGAGTTGCGGGTGAAATTGTTTAAGAAAGGGAGATACTGCATTATATACTAAGGGCTATTCCATTAAGACATACCGGGAACAACGGAAGTCAGTTTATTAAACATCTTTGGGTGAACCCTATTTTCCCAAATTTAGTTCTTTAAACTCAATTTTGCATCAATTTCAAAAGTGCCTTCCTGGGGTCCCATGTATGTTTTAATTGAATAGCCCTAAAGCAATAGTTTTTAAAATGGATTCCCTTCCTGTACACTGGTTGATTATTGGTTATGCGTATAGTAAACAAAAAAAAATAGAAGACCTTTTTTAAAAATACAATTATATTTAACAAATAATGTATGCTGCTGAGGTCCATATGGACTGGGCAGTCAGACCTAGATGTTATATGGACTGAAGTGGAGCTGAAGTCAATATAACATTCTAGGTCTGACTTCCCAGTCCATAAACTTCATATGGATCGAAGCACATACATTATTTGTTATATTATACAGAAACTGACCAACAAATTAAAACTATGTTTTAATTAAATTTGACATCATTTTTTCACGCGTAGTAGCTGTCAGACCATGGTCGGTCACTATCACAGAATAGTGACCGGATGACGTCACATTGCGCAAAGAAGTAAATATGCAAATGAGATATAATACTTGAAAATATTACACTAGATATTACATGTACTCTAAATCATCTTATTGTGTAACAAATTCAAAATATATATGTAGTAGTATTGTTTACATTATATAGAGGATCTAACATGAGTTGTCATTTCATACAAAATTTTATTAAACGAGTTCAGGAATTAGTTATTAAGATTAAATTTTGTATGAAATGACAACGAGTGTCAGATCCTTTTTTCACATGAATTTTGGAATTTTGGAAATTTTGGAATTTGGAATTTGGGATTTGGAAATTTTGTATTTGGAATTTGGAATTTGGAATTTGGAATTTTTGTATTTTTGATTTTTGGAATTTGGAATTTTGAAATCTTTGAATTTTGAAATTTTTGAATTTGGAATTTTGAAATTTCGGTCGCCTTGTATTACACATGGTTAATATAAGGAAATACGTAATGGGTATATTATATGGAATACAAGCAGTTTCATTTGATAAATAAATATATTAAGACCTAAATGAAGGAAATACTTATTTAAATGTTAAATTTTGTATAGAAACAAACATTCCTTATGTGTGCATGCATGTATTTCACATAAGAGTCTCAAACAATGGTCTGGAAACATGTATGGGATAACATAGATCAAAGGTTGACATGTCCATCAGACTTCATCTCTGCTTACTATAACATCCAATCAAAATACAATTAATTAAGAAATAATAAATATGTAGATGCGAGTAATTAAATCACGAGTGCGTTACCATTGTTTATGCTATTGTGGGGGCACTATATATTATCTCGGAGGTCAAGGTAATCAGGCTGCTATGTTTACATGCTGTTCCACTGGGTGCTCCCGTATGCAAGTTCTGTTTAAATACACTAGTAGTCGCGTGACTAACAAGTCATTGCTTACGTCATATAGCTTGCGCTGTATGACGTCAAACATTCTCAGCTTGTTCAAGATGCTTATTAATGTTATGTGTGCTGATGCATAGGATGGGTTTATATGGTGGGTGTGCACGGTTTGGGAGCATGGCAAGTTTGTTGTAATTAACATTTCATTAAAATTACCGTTGAGTTTGTCTTCGTGACGTATATTTACCAAGTGACGTCATGTAACGTGGCGCTTCCAACGGATGAAATATACGCGGGGAATTAATGGAACAGCTGTATTTTATCGTAGAATAACATACAGTTGTTTCTCTTCTTTGTGTATATGAAAGACTGCGAGGGTCATGTTAGAATTAAGAAATAATAAATGTGTACCTGTGTTTTATCGTGAATAAAATACAGTTAGGAGTTTGGATGCGTAGTAATTAAATCACGAGTGCGTTAGCACGAGTCATTTAATTACTCGCATCCGAATAACTAACTCTAATTACCAAGTGACGTCATGTAACGTGGCGCTTCCAATGGAACAGCTGTATTTTATCGTAGAATAACATACAGCTGTCTCTCTTTTTTGTGTATATGAAAGACTGCGGAGGTCATGTTAGAATTAATATTATTTAGCTGTTGAATAGAGTAGATGTTTGTTTCTCCTTAACACAGTTACAGATACTTAGCAGCTAAATCCAACTATTTTGGTGTTGGAGGTGGCACACGGGACTTTGAAGCATTTGTCAGAAAGGAAGGAATATTTTCCATAGACGTATGCCATACAATAGCAGAAGGTTAGTTTGTGTATACAGGGCTGTAGATAGTTTTTGACTGCAATGAGTATGTACTCATCAGATTCAAAATGAATGAATAAAAGAACCTCGTTCAGAGTAAACAATTCCTTTAAATAGTTCATGCTTTCAAAATGAATTCTTGATATTCTGAAAATGACTAATTAAATCTGACTTTTCTTTGAAATGCAGTCTCTCAAATACATGAATGTTCAGCTAAACATCTTCTTTACAGTGAAAACACTAGCCGTGGCACGATTCTGATTCACCAGTCATTCTTACTGTTACACCAATCATTGCAGGTGTTCCAAGGGAGATAATGCGGTTATCCAAAATCTGAGGGATGTCGATTCCAGACACCTAAAACTAATTTATATCATGTCTGTGTAAAGCTGGACATAAATCAGTTACAAATACTTCAAAACAGCCTGAGACAAGCATTGTGGACTACATGCCTGCCTGTCAACATCAGATTGTCCGAAGGAAGGAGCGTTGAGAAGATTTTAAAATCGAAAAGAGTGTGATTTTAAGAAAAACAGAAAGGAAAAGAAGTATAAACTTGGCTTATTTAAAATCGATTCAAAACAAGCTAGACAACTTATACAAATCTTATACAAATTACTCTCGATGGCGCGGATGACAGCACTAGCCCTGATTTTGACGTTGGAAGAAATCGGAGAACCCGTGGGAAAACCCAAATTCTCTGTGGGCAGCCACTGTACCCTAGCACAGCGCCAATATGGGGAAACAAACACAGAGGGATTTTGATATGTACTGATACATGAGTAAGGCCATCCGTAAAAAGTGTTGATTTGCTGTGCTCCGACCTTCCGGTACTCACTTAAAAGAGCCTTACCCAAAACATTTTAATTTCTTTTAACTTTCTTTTTTTTTTCCTAATTTTAAGAATATTTTTTCCTTCTTTTGATTTATTACTGTCTTTGGAAAAAAGAAATATTCACCTACCAACCTACCCACCTAAACTTTTTGGGTCGGAGCACAGCAAACCAGCATTTTTTAAGGATGGCCTAAAGGATTTTCAGAAATGATTATTGTATAGTAAAATATTCATTTTAAATAGAAGGAAAAAAAGAGTTACTCCCAATGCAAGAGAATAAAGAGGTTGTGGAGCTGCATTGTAGATAAACCCTGTGTTTAGTGAGTTACGCACTTATAAATGAGAGACGTAATACTTCTTAAATCACTGTATAAATGAAGACAATATAACAGCAAGTGTTACATGCGTGGCTATATGTCAGTTGTATCTATATATATATATATATCCACTGGGATTTAACTTTATATAACTTGACTTGACACAAGTCACTGACTGGAACTTATTAAAACTTAACAATAATATATCTTGCATTTCCAGTTCTGCCTAATTACAAATGTCATTCAGTAAGTAGTGACAATGGCTTAATATTTTAAACGTTATAAATACAAATAAGTATACTTGTATAAAATCGTTCAAAATAATAACATCTCTTGCCTTGAATGACTGATTACCATCTCAATGGTAACATTGCAATACCGGTTGCTAGGCAACCAAAATTGATATGCCTCACTTCATTGGCCACGGCGCATTGTAGCTCATCTAGGTCAGAATATCGAGTTCCAAGAAGCGGTTCTTTTAACTTTGGAAACAGATCCAAAGTCACACGGACTTAAATCCAGAGAATAAGCGGGCTGACTCAAAACTTCCCAACTGTATGACGCTTTTAACGACCATAGGTGTTATGATTTATGGGGAGTTGTGTTATCGTGCAATAGGATGGGACCCAGTTCAGCAAGTGTACGCTTCTTCCACACCGTTGGTCTCAAAATGCTCAGTAGATATTATCCGCTATTTCCTCACATGTATATCTCCAATCTGCATCTGCCAATCTGCATCCAACTGTTTTTTCACATTTTCAACTTTAAAAGAGTCTGTTGCAGAAATATGCCATCCTGACCATGGTTCATCTGAAATGCTTGTAACAACACCTTTAAATCGCTCTACCCACCTGTAAACCATTTTAAATGATAGAGCTATTTCCGTCAGCGCTTCAGATATTTCTTTTCCCCAATTTCCTCTCGCAAAACTTCAAATTTGATATATGCAAGTTTCTCATCGCCGCTTCCACGGCGTTCGATGTGCGTGCTGATGATGTCACGCGAAAATGATGTCATTGATACTGACATTATTATTTTGTAGTAATTAGATTGGCAAGAAATCAGTATAAATCTTTACCAAATTTCATGAACAATCCTCCAGAAGTTATTTAGATATCAAACCATTGTCACTATTTATTGAATGACCCTTGTACATTTTTAAAAGATCTAACCAGCATCCAAGTAATTTCAAAGTAATTTGCTGTTTCACAATTACAGCCTTTAATTGATTATGTTAAAACTTTATTCTGAAAATTTTGTGATATAGCCTTTATGTTATCAATATAGTACAATAAATTGTGTAAGATATCTATGTTTCCAAAGTTTGTTCACAATTACAGCCTTTAATTGATTATGTTAAAACTTTATTCTGAAAATGCTGTGATATAGGCCTTATGTTATCAATATAGGACAATAAATTGTGTAAGATATCTATGTTTGCAAAGTTTGATTAAATTCTTTATTTGTCATCTTATCATTATAGTTTATATCAATTATCTTGTCAAGATCAACATTACAATGTACACCTAACAATTTGAATTTGTTGCTTCCCCATGCTAGTTTCCACCTGGTTTCAATTGAATCTGTACTGTACTTTCTTGTCCCAATCCACACTACCTGAGTCTTGTCAAAGTTCACCCTGGGCCCAGAAATGTTGACAAAATAGTAAAGTTCATTGAGTGCTTCATTCAGCGAAGTATCTGACCCATCCAGAATAATGGAAGTATCATCAGCAAACTGTGAAAGTTTATATTCCATATCATTTATAGATATTCCTTTAATCTTTTTGTTATTTTATACCTTAATTGATAAAATTTCAGCACATAATCATGATACTATAAATATATAAGCCGATACCCCCGACTATGATGAAAAACTTAGAAAATTGCCACCTTGATTAACAGCCAGTTTAGCATTTCTGTAGAATATTTTCAATTATCGAATTTCCAAACTTGAAATATTTACGAATGCTGTGGATAAATTTCCATGAAAGAGAATTAAATGCCTTCTCAAAATCAACATGTAAAATGAGTCCTGGTAAATTATTTTTTTCGGCAAACTGCACGATATCAAATGTCATTCTTATGTTTTTCTCCATATATCGCCCTGCAATAAAACCCATTTGATTTTCATTAATGAGTTTGACAGTTTGACAGATTTTATTCTGTAAGCAATGTCCCCTGAAGCAATGTTATAAACTCTGTTTAAAAGAGAAATTAGCCTACCGGTATACATTTTTCTGACCAGATTGATGATATTGATAGAAGAGTTATGGCCCTTGATTTATTGGAAAAAAATCCGTCATTTTTCATCTAATCTTGATCAGTGTTTGGCAGGTTGTTATTATTATAAAAAACTTGGAAAAGTTTGAAAAGTAGACATATCGGATTAGAGACTGCAGAGTTATTGCCCTTGAATTATTTAGCAAGAGCTCTCGGAAAACAGAGCAGCTCGATTATTCGCTTTTTCAGAGAACAACAAATTGTACACCAGATGTACAATCAGAGAATGTAGAATCTCCCTTCATACAAGCATTCTATAAACAAACAGCAGAGATGTATCCATGATCAAATGATTAAGGTGGTTGTGCGGTGGAGGGGGAACAAATAGCAGAGATGAATAACCATGATCAAATGATTAAGGTGGTTGTGGGGTGGAGGGGGAACCAATAGCAGAGATAAGTAAACATGATCAAATGATTAAGGTGGTTGTGCGGTGGAGGGGGAACAAATAGCAGAGATGAATAACCATGATCAAATGATTAAGGTGGTTGTGGGGTGGAGGGGGAACCAATAGCAGAGATAAGTAAACATGATCAAATGATTAAGGTGGTTGTGCGGTGGAGGGGGAACAAATAGCAGAGATCTATAACCATGATCAAATGATTAAGGTGGTTGTGGGGTGGAGGGGGAACAAATTGCAGAGATAAATAATCATGATCAGATGATTAAGGTAGTTGTGGGATGGTGGGGGAACACATAGCAGAGATAAATAACCATGATCAAATTATTAAGGTGGTGTAGGGGTGGAGAGGGAAACAAATAGCAGAGATATATCCATGTTCAAGTGGGTGAGGAGGTGTGTGGGTGGAGAGGGGAACAAATAGCAGAGATATATCCATGATCAAGGGGGTGAGGAGGTAATGAGGAGGAGGTAATGATTGTCATGGGAAAAGGTATGCCCTGTGTACCATTAAACAATATAAACAAAGAAGAATCTTGTGAAATGGCACAAGGTATTATTTCGAGGGAGAGGGGGTTGCTAATAGAGATATGCAGAGCTATGCACTATGTGCCTTTAAACAAAATCAACAACACTGACACTTCTGAATAAAAATGAGGGAATGGAATGGTTGGATGGGGCACATACCTTTCAACAAATATTAGTATGTCTGTGGATGGGGGACGGTGATGATTGAGATGGGGCACATACCTTGTAACAAATATTAGTATGTCTGTGGATGGGGGACGGTGACGATTGAGATGGGGCACATACCTAGTAACAAATATTAGTATGTCTGTGGATGGGGGACGGTGATGATTGAGATGGGGCACATACCTTTCAACAAATATTAGTATGTCTGTGGATGGGGGACGGTGATGATTGAGAGGGGGCACATACCTAGTAACAAATATTAGTATGTCTGTGGATGGGGGACGGTGATGATTGAGAGGGGGCACATACCTAGTAACAAATATTAGTATGTCTGTGGATGGGGGACGGTGATGATTGAGATGGGGCACATACCTAGTAACAAATATTAGTATGTCTGTGGATGGGGGACGGTGATGATTGAGATGCGCAGATGTGTACGTTATATACATGTACTCCGACAAATATTGTAAAACAAAACTGTGGATTGTCGGTATGTATTGTGTAGCACAGGGCAGTATGTGCATCGTGTAGCACAGGGCACAGTATGCATCGTGTAGCACAGGGCAGTATGTATCGTGTAGCACAGGGTAGTATGTATCGTCTAGCACAGGGCAGTAATTATCGTGTAGCACAGGGCAGTCTGTATCGTCTAGCACAGGGCAGTATGTATTGTGTTGCACAGGACAGTATGTATTGTTTATGAACGCTCTACTGGTAAGCATAATTATAATATACTAGAAAATATATTTCATATAATTGAGTGTTCGAATTTAATTTAAAATAGTGCTTATTTGTATCCATTTTGCTACCCAGGAAGCCACCGAGAGTGATTAATATAACAGTTTGCCAATGATACTTCCATTATTCTGGATGGGTCAGATACTTTCCTGAACGAAGAACTCGATGAACTTTCCTATTTTGCCAACTTATCTGGGCAGTAATATGGATTGGGACAAGAAAGTACAGTACAGATTCAATTAAAACCAAGAGGAAAAAAACAAGTATTCACAATGCATTTTCAGCAAAACGAGGGCCATAACTCTTGTGTTACTAATCTGTCGTGCCTCCATTGAGCTCAGTGCCAATATCAAGCTAATTGTATTCCAGTATCTCATTCGCAATTTAAGTTATTGTCCGTCTGCATTTTTCTATTTTCAGTAACAGTTTCCGTGACCCAAGTGACCTCAAATGCAATCCCTAGCTTTGTTTCCATTAAGATACCTACACAACAAGTGTTGTTGCAATATCTAATTCCTAACTAAAGTTATTGGCTGGAAACCATTTTTCTGTTTTAGTAACAGCGACGTTGACTTCAGTGACCTCAAATACAAGCTCACGCTTCCGTGCCCTATAAGATACCTACACACCTAGTTGTGTTGCAATATCATATTCCTAACCGAAGTTATTGATCGGAAAACATATTTACCATTTTTATTAACAACCTTGACCCCAGTGACCTCAAATGCAATACATGTACCAAGCTTTCACTCCATGTAACCTACCTACACAGCAATTTGTGTTCCAATACCCCATTCCTAACTGAAGCTATTGTCCGGAAACCATTTTTCTATTTTTAGTAACAATGACCTTGACCCTAGTAACCTCAAATGTAATACCAAGCAGGCGACACAAAAAAATGAAGGCCCTATCGTCCTAACGAGGCAAAATTTAGCATATTAAAGAAAATAAACGGCCATAATTCGGGTGTTGCTACTTCGATCTGTTGTTCGAACTTATCCGAGCTTTCAATCATATCAACAATCTGGTCAAGTTTGGTAAAGATCAGATACAATATGAAGGCCCTATCATGTTAACGAGGCAAAATGTAGCATTTAACTAAATCAATGGCCATAACTCTAGTCCGAATTGGCTGATTTTGAACTTGTCTGAGCCTTTATTGATACCAACAATCTGGCAAAGTTTGGTAAAGATCAGATGAAAAATGAACGACGACGGGAACAACTCGCCATCCCAGTAGAGCTAAAAATAGGACCCCACTCATCACACATCAAAACTCCTCGGGTCTTCCATCCCGGAGGACATAAACCTTGGGTCAGAACTTGGAAACTGTTTAGATCCCTATAACCATATATATACACTTACTGGGCATGAACACTGTAAGGCGGGCGCGGAAATTTGCCATCTCATTCTGTTGTGAAGTTGTAAGCTTTTTTGACATTTTTTTCATCTTTGCAAGGATCATCAGGTGAGCTATTCAGGGCCATTTTGGGCCTCTGGTTTAGATCATGGAAGCTTTGTATTTCACTTGAAATCCACCAACTGTGTACAGCAAGTAGCGCGATACAGGCCCTACTCTTGAGCCTCTTGTTCTTGGGGAAGATCTGTTCAGTCATCAAGCAATTACATTTAAATATGCAAAATGTGGAAATAAAAGCATTTTTAGGCGATGGAGCTGATTATCGAACATTGTGCCCATATACAATTTGACCAAATATGAACATATGACGCAAGTCATCGTCGGAATCCACGTTTGATTGATTACGTTATACTCCATTCATCAAGAATCGAGTATAACGTAATCAATCAAGAATGGAGTACAACGTAATCAATCAAACGTGGGTTCCGACAATGGACGCAGGTAAGAGAGTAACATTATATGTACCATCCAAACCTTATAGTGTATACAGAACAACATTTCCTTCTCAAAAGCATTTGTATATATGCGAACATATATTTATATCTGTGTTACTTTAAACAGAAGAGTTAAAGGGGTTGATGCACTATTTTCAAACGAGTTTATTAAAGGGCTCTGAAATACTTGAAAGAATTATCAAAATGTCATGAAAGATAAAGAAGATAATTGTATGACCTATTGATCATCGTGCCTTTTTACCACAAATGGCATATTACTACATATTGACAAACTGTCTTTTATAGCAAAGAAAATCACTGTAAATAAAACATATACATTTTACATAATCGTTCCAAGATGGCTGCCTCCATGTATGTTCTTTGCAAACTTTCAATAGGTCATTTCTCCATTATTTTTCATGGCATGTTGAAAATTCCTTCAGCTTTTTTCAACTTTTTCAGAGCCATATTGGTTGAAAATAGTGCATCAACCCCTTTAATTATATTAAGTGCGTGCGTATAAGCGTTTATTTATCCTCGCTGTATTACTAAGCATTTTAGCGAGCAGACATCGGTTTCACGTCTCATCTGAAGGACTTGTAAGGTAGGAAATACTCTTTTGAAATATTTCGATAATTATAACCCAAATTCGGTCCTGGTCCAGGGATTGAACGCGCGATCTCTGTGTTAATATGCGATGCTAACCATTATACCACGGCGCTACCTTCTATTCCGGAAATATATAAGTATAGTTTCTTCGTAGATCACTACACAGTTTGCATTCCAAAACAAAATGAAATTCGCCCTCCATATTCAGCCTCGACTTCAAACACAGAAAGATATGGAAGGTATATTCGTAGAAATACCACCCAAAACACGTGTTCACTAGAAATATGTCCATAGGACACGGATGTCCCCGCTGTTGCATCATATATAAATAAGGAAGTTTTCATGGCCACACGCGACGGTGACCGACCCTTCCACCATTTGCATGTATACACGTTTTGAACATATTTGTAACGATTCAATGTTAACTAATAAATTCATAAGGAGAATGGATGGACAGAGGGCTGGACGGACGGACGGACAGAGGTAACACTATATATATGCTCTTGGAATTACTGAGGCGATGGCACTAATTATCCAACCTGATGGAGACAGTGTGCCCATATACAATTTGATCAAGTCTGGAGAAGACTGGATAACAATTACCCAAATTAAAGACCGGAAAACATTAAAACCATTAAACTGAGGGAATGTCTTCTATTCTAATGGGCATAACTCAGGAATTACTTACACATCGAACTTGACCGGGACATTATACCATCCGGACGAATCGTAACATGGAGCGATTCAATTTGCCGCATACGCATCCGTATAGAAAAGTGCAGCCGCTTCCGGAGATAAGGAATCGTATGTTAATGCTTCTACATGTATTTCCATTTTTTTCCGTATACCGCGTCGTGCACGCATACCGCTTCCGCTTCCGTATAAAAGGAATCAGCTTAAACAAAAAGTCATTACACTTTTATAGCCTAGACAACCATATTCTTCAACAAGTTGCTGAAAAGCTTTACTTAGGCCCGACACTATCACAGGATATGAAATGGGGACCGCACATACAAAAACTTACCAAGAAGGGCTAACTCTACCGTAGCATTTCTTCCCCGGAATTTGCGACACTGTCCGGAATCTTGCAGACGTCCAGCATATATATTTTTAGTTATATCTAAACTGGAATATGGTGCCATAGTGTGGGACCCCTACTACATGGGCGACATAGACAAACTCGAACGAGTACAACGCCAGCCAGCGAGGTTTATTACTGGAGACTACAAATCCAGAGAACAGGACTGCATTACCAATATGCTGAAGAAGCTTGACCTTCCCCCACTGCAACAACGCAGAACCATGTGTAGACTGATTTTTCTACTACGAAGTGGTCGAGGGGTTCGTGCCAGCTATGCCTCCTCAAGAGTTTCTTAAGTCAGTAAGACCTAAACGACATAAAAACTAAAACAGCTTTCAACACACATAATATAGTAGATCGACAAGTTGCAAATAATGATAGATGTTTTGTAGTAGACATTGTAAAAGTGAACAATTAAAAAACTGTTTCTTTATCAAGACAACGATGGAGTTGAACCATCTGGCCAATAGCATAGTGCATGCGCAGGCAGTTGAGGGCTTTAAAAGTGCTACTTACTGTATTAGTCGCTCTCTATCACAGCGTAAAAGGCCCTTCGCTGTATCCAAACAGAAATAGAAACATAAATTAAAAGTCCGGGCAAAGTTTATTTCGTTAATCGAGGGTTCACCGCAACATTGTTGTATATTCTTCTTTTATTTATATGCAGCTACTGCAGTGTTTAGTTGATCCATCGTAATGTTAACTATTCCAAGGGGTATAACTCTGTAATTACTGAGGCGATGTGCCTAAAAATCTAACTTGTCCAAGATATTTTGTCAATATATAGTTTGGTCAAGTTTGGACACAAAACATTCAGCATATAAAAACATTCGAACCTCATCACCCATAGGCAGGTCTAATTAATGAGAATCTACTTAAATACAGAGTAGGTCGAACAACTATGAATGACATATTTTTGCGGCCAATTTTATAGTATGCTTTGACAGTGTAAACTCTTTATATGAAGCTGTGGATATCTTAAACTCGATTCCGTATCTAACAACCATTACCTGCCCGCATTTAAAGATTTAATTAAAGTAGCTATCCCGCCAACAACAGCCACATTTTACAACTTATGTACACCGTTTCCAAACATACTGACGACGAGGTATAGATATATATTTTTTGTTTGTTTGTATGGTGTTTTACGTCATTTTCAACACATGTAAGGTTATATATGACGGTCGTTTTTTTTGTGGTGGAGGCAGACCATCCACTATTCCTGGGTAGAACCAGTACTGTACACCTCCCGCCATCCGTAAGAATCGACACTTCCTCACTTACAATAACTTACATATTTTGAGAATTCTATATAGCCACATTTATAAGCGGCTTTAACTTATTCATTTTACGCATATTCAATCACAGGTATTTTAATTGAATTGAATTGAATGTTGTTTAACGGCTCATCGTTATATGTTATTTAGAGCCTCCCCAGAGAGAGGGGGAAGATACATAGGAATCCGGGAACCTGCCCTACTCTTATTATCGAATAGATTCCTATGTTTCTTTAACGTGCTCGGAGGATAGACCGATACACGGGACCGCCCAGTTTACGTCCCCATCTGACGGACGGGGCTAAGGGAAGAACACATCGACGGAACTCAGTGGCACCACGAAGGATTGAACCCGGGGCCTCCGGTTACAAATCCGCCGCGCTACCGACAGCGCCACGCAAGGTATTTTAAGAACCTGTCAGCAAACCTATACTTTTAATCGGCACATATACATAATTATATGACCTGAACACCTGGATAGAGTTTTGATAAACGGTTTTGTAGTGTAATTTTGCCGGTATTTGCCTAGGTTTCTAAAGCAAGTTGCCCAGTTTTCTCATGCTTTTTTTTTTAGAGAGATGTGAGATGAGGAACCTAATGATTTCATCAAAAACCGACTGAGATGCCGAACATTTTCTTAGTGACACACAGGGTATAAGAAGGAGGGCAAGGGTTAATATTTCTGTCAAAGGGACACGTGACAATCTTGACGACTTTATCAATTATTAAAAATTGCGTCTCAATCGATTAATTTAGTATTGTTTTTACTTTAAATCTGCTTGCATATAATTAAATACAATTTTGAGTTTTAAATTTTTCTTCATTGTTCTACCATAAGTTTAAATATATTATTGACGCATTATAATCAAAAGTTTGTAATACGAAAACACAAGTTCTTATCATTTATATCAGGGTCATTGAATAAATGTATTGATAGATCCTGTTTATATTAATGACTGAACAAATGCAGGCTATGTAGGAAAACTAACGGGATGCAGCGAGTTTTAAAAACACTCAAGATGCCGTATGTCCTTTTAAAAACAACCAAGATGCCATATGTCCTTTTAAAAACAACCATATGTTTTTTAAGCTGTTATTTATGCTGATTGGGTCCTTGTCGTATCGGGTACTACTGAAAGGTACCCGGGTTACATTTATGTTTACAGAAACGTACCTGAAAATATTTGAATACCAGAACGGCCCCCTAATATACAGAAACGTACCCGGACAAAAAATAGCTCATTGGCGGAATTGAAACAATTTAGAACTTGATAAAACAGCTACTAAAATAGTATTGTTTATCAATAACTATTGCGCTATTGTTCTTAAAAAACATAGTTAGGCTGCCATAGTTAGTAATAAAATACGGAACGTATTGTCGTAAAACCTTGAAGATGTAAATCATCAAACTCCGCGCAAAAAAGTAAACAAATATGCAGCGCGTCAGTTGCCTCCGCCATTGCAATATAACACTTCCCTTGCAACCACTTGTCTAACCTTTTTTCCAGTCACCCCAGTGCAAACAGCAACACCAGCCAGCTTGACTATCCTGTCAGACAGGAATCCGGCAGCACCCTTTTCCACGCCCACGACATCTTTTGCCGTCACACGATCATTGCGGACCATAACCGCGGCCTTAAAGGAATGCAGTTGCTCTAAATATTTGACCAACTCTTCTTGAATGACGAGCTACTTCAATTTCTGTCACATAATGGCCACCATCAACAGCTTGATTATATTGCCATTTAGGGATTTACGCAAGAAAAATATAAGAATTTAAAGAGTGAAAAGTATATACAGTGACAGCTAAAAACAGGAGTATTTATGAATTAGAGAAAGATTGTAGTCACTTTGGATTTGAATGTCTCAAGCGACTCTACTGACACTATATCAGGCGATAGACGGTTCCAGTCTGATATTGTTCTGAGGGGGAAATGACTCTTTCCTGTACTCACACCGGCATGATGGATTGGGCAAAATTTTCTCATGTCCTTTCCTAGTAAAGTTTTGACTTTTTGGTTTAGTCATTCTTTCCGTTTTATCAATAGCGACCAGATTAATTTCACTTGTGTATAACATACAAAGTCTAGCGTCTCTTCTGTGATCCTTAAGTGATCTCCACTCCAAGTTGTTCAACATATATGTGACACTCGAGCGATTTCCATGCCTATTAGTGACAAATCTAGCTGCGCGCCTTTGCAACATTTCAAGCCTGTCTATACTATTTTGCTGATGGGGGTCCCACATAAAGCTTGCATACTCCACTGTTGGACGGACAAGCGACTTGTAAGCGTTTTCTTTAACTGATGTTGAGCTAATATTAAGATTTCTTTTCAAGAAGCCAAGAGTTCAGTTTGCTTTATTACAGATTTTATTGATGTGTTCGTTCCATCTGAGATCCGATGTTATATTTAAACTAAGATATTTTACTGAAGAAACTGATTCGAGTATGTGATAGTAATAACATTACATTTTTCTGTATGAAATACCATTTTCCAATTATTTTCCCATATAGCAAGTTTACCTAGATCATATTGTAGAGTAAGCGCGTCCGAGTTGGACGTAACTCATATCATCATTTAGCATTTCGTTTATATAGAAAAGAAATAAGCTCGGCCCTAAAACATTGCCCTGGAGTACACCCGAGTCGACACTAATAAACTCAGACTTCTCTACGTCCACTACAACTGCTTGAGACCTGTCTTTTAAGAAATGTTCAATGCAGATGTTAATGTTGCCTCTTATTCCATAACGATTGAGTTTGTTGACTAATAAACTGTGGCTCACATTATCAAGTGCCTTACTGAAGTCCATTACTAAGCTATCAGTTTGATTGCCATTTTCCATATTTTTGGTTAGTCATCAGTAAATTCAATTAATTGTGTTTCGCAAGATCTTCCACGGCGAAAACCATGTTGGAGAGGATAGAGAATGTTGTTATAGTGATTCAGGATGTGACTTGTTACTATGTGCTCCATTAATTTGCAGCAAATGCATGTTCCGCGAAACCGGACGCAAATTGTCTGCTTTGTATCGTTGGCCTATCTTAAAAATCGGCGTAACATAAGCATTTCTCCAGTCAGATGGGATTTCTCCAGATTCCAGAGATTTACTGAATACTATCTGTAGTACAGGTGCTATTTCGTGTGCTAGTTCTTTCAGGACACGTGGTTTGATGTTATCTGGCCCAGATGCCTTATTTGGGTTTAGATTATTCAAGAGCTTTTCGATACCATTGCAGCTAGGTTATGTTTAAATCTTAGCAACTTGGATAAGATCCATGCATGAAATTTTTAGATTCAAATTCCTCACGCGACATGTCGATTTTCTGAGAAAATGCAGATTGGAATTGATTATTTAATATTGTAACTTTCTCTAATGGGTCCGAGTGAAAATTTAAGTTCGATCGCATTTCAATGGAGACACGCCTCCACTGTCCGAATTTTTATGTTTAATATAAATCCAGAATTGTTTCATATTAGAATTTTTCATACAGTGATCATCATCAGCTGGTGGTGTAACAATATTTTCAAAGTATTTCCAACACATCCTTCTTAACTGCCTTTGAACTAGCCTCTTTAGATCCTTGAATTTAGATTTGTGTTTTGAGTCTCCTGATTTTTTCATTGTTTTGTAGTATCGGTCTCTTTTCTAAAGTTTCTTAATTTCGGGTGATATCCATCACACGCGAACTTGTTCACGTGTACTGGTTTGTCTTAAATAGGTTCCATAGATCAACACTGGCCCCTGACACTTCCAGCTCTTCAACCTCCTTCAGTGTCTGTTTCATTTCCTCCTTCATGGTGTCCCAATTAGCCATTCTGTACAATGGAATTGATCGAGTTTTGTGTTTAGGTTTGATAGGGTTTATTTCGAGCTGCATATTTGTTTACTTTTTTGCGCGGGGTTTGATGATTTACAACTTCCGGTTTTACGACAATACGTTCTGTACTTTATTACTAACTATGGCAGCCTAAATATGTTTTTAAGAACAACAGCGCAATTCATAATTTTGATAAAGCATTATCAAAATAAACTGACAAATCAATGACCAGAAATTTGACACAACCGTACAATCTACATACATATATATATCCATGATTATATTAAAACCCTACTGTACATACTTGTCTTGCACATTTATCCAAATTAATTCAATATATTTAACTTTCAAAATTAAATCTTGAAAATAATCATATGTTTTACTCATAGATCTACATACACACATACACATGTACATATATATCCATGTTTTACTCTACCAAAGATTTTGATTTTTCTATAGAACCTAAGGATAAAAACCGAGTAACACAAATTGTATCACATTTTTAAAATCTCAACATAAATTATGAATATTTAATGATAAACAATAGTGTCTAAGTAGTTTTTTTAACAAGCTTTAAATTGTTTCAGTTCCGCCAATCTTGTTTGTCCGGGTACGTTTCTGTATATTTGGGGGCCGTTCTGGAATTCTAAGATGTTCGGGTACGCTTCTGTATACATAAATGTACCCAGGGTACGTACCTTTCTATAGTACCCGATACCACAATGACCCCATCATCGTTATGCAATATATTAAATAACACTATCAGTTGGTTACTGTTATCAGGGAGTAAGTATACTTACTGTTATACTCCCCCCCCCCCCCCCCCCCCACCCCACCTCCACCCCCGACCACCATCCGCCTCGTAAATTGATAGCATTTACTGTGTTTACTGTTTTTTTAGCATTTTTAATTCCTTGTTATCTCTGTTATCATAAATTTCAATTTTCTGTTATCATGTTATGAGACCACCGGGCATCCACCATCGAATTTAAGTACTTTTTTTTTTATAAACTCCAACCATTTTTCTCAAAACATCGGGCAGGTTTCTTATATAAGACCGGCCTGTCTTAACGATGCTTTGACCCCAACACCTGTCAAATAATGTTGGCCGTCCGCCGCAGCAACCTCACTCCCCTCCCCCTCTCAGGTGGCGGTATCAGTGTTGGGAACACACACAAAACACACACACAACAACAACACTAAAACCCCCCAAATTTTTTTTTAGTTCCCAACTACTCCATCTGTGCTCCCCTCTGAGTATGACAAATACATTTATACACGAACCAATCAAAATGTAACACTGGATCCGCGGTTGCACGTGACTCACGTGATCAAGCTTTTCATATCATATGAGTGTCAGGTGTCATGCCCCAACTGCCCTGAGTTGAAGGTATATTGCAAACCGGTAGTTACTTTTGGACGGCGAAGTTGTACTGTTTCGTGACATTTGATATGTAAGTAAAGTACTTGACACATTTTCTAAGTAAGCTTGATAAGTTGTTTTTATCGAAAAATGAGCATCGTCCATAGTTATCAATGTGGGTGGGGTATAAGGCCCATTTTTTTTATTAGAACTTTATAGCATAGCATACCATCTTATTTTAGATAAAGCATAAAACTAAGGCGTGATTTATGTACATGTATCTATATATACATTCTAAA
Source organism: Cyrtodaria siliqua (assembly GCA_037043455.1). Classification (NCBI taxonomy): domain Eukaryota; kingdom Metazoa; phylum Mollusca; class Bivalvia; order Adapedonta; family Hiatellidae; genus Cyrtodaria; species Cyrtodaria siliqua. The sequence goes on along the minus strand of JAWPHD010003737.1, from coordinate 27,846 downwards.
ATAAATGTAGTTGTACTTATATTTGTTAAAACAACAAAAGTGAAAGTAGATTTTTGAATGTGAGTGTCTTAGCCTAATAAATTGGCTCCTATGCAGTTTTTTTATTATTATTCTGACGTTCTATGTAACTGTTGATGCTCGCCAATACGAAAAAGTTCAAAAGAGCATTAAACGTGTATTTTAACACACTAGTGAGTGTCTCAGCCTGACTATATGTTATTAACTCTACATAACAAAACACAAGTGTTGCTTCTACTGTAGGAGAGTTGTCGCCTTATCAGGATAATTACGATAAATACCCTCGCCCTGCCGGCTGGCATCCGGAATATTCCACAGGTCGCAGATTGACACGGGGCTAGGACCCAGACTAGTCTCATTTATTTGACTTCTTTGGATGCTTTATTTTACATATGGATGTTTATAGATGCACCCTAGACGGAGGACGGCGTTACCCCTTATATCAAAAATAGTCTTGCCGTTTGTAGACGTGTATTTTATGCACTGGGACCCAGACGAAAAACAGTCTGTACATTATATATATTTATCATGCTGGGTACTAGGGCTGTAACGAATACTCTTGGTGGTGAATACGATACATATCACGAATATGGGGTAGTGAATACAGTATGGTACCCACTAGGCCTGTATGGTATCAAGTATGGCAGCCCTACACCTGTATGGTATCAAGTATGGTACCTTCTACACCTGTATAGTATCAAGTATTACTTGATACCATACATGCCTAGGTGGTACCATACTTGATACCATACATGCCTAGGGGTACCATACTTGATACCATACAGCCCTAAGGGGTACCATACTTGATACCATACAGGCCTAGGGGGTACCATACTTGATACCATACAGGCCTAGGGGGTACCATACTTGATACCATACAGGCCTAGGGGGTACCATACTTGATACCATACAGGCCTAGGGGGTACCATACTTGATACCATACATGCTTAGGGTGTACCATACTTGATATCATACAGGTGTAGGGGGTACCATACTTGATACCATACAGGCCTAGGGGGTACCATACTTGATACCATACAGGCCTAGGAGCTACCATACTTGATACCATACAGTCCTAGGGGGTACCATACTTGATACCATACAGGTGTAGGGGGTACCATACTTGATACCATACAGGCCTAGGGGTACCATACTTGATACCATACATGCTTAGGGTGTACCATACTTGATATCATACAGGTGTAGGGGGTACCATACTTGATACCATACAGGCCTAGGGGGTACCATACTTGATACCATACAGGCCTAGGAGCTACCATACTTGATACCATACAGGCCTAAGGGGTACCATACTTGATACCATACATACCTAGGGTGTACCATACTTGATACCATACAGGCCTAGGGGGTACCATACTTGATACCATACAGGTGTAGGGGGTACCATACTTGATACCATACAGGCCTAGGGGGTACCATACTTGATACCATACAGGCCTAGGAGCTACCATACTTGATACCATACAGGCCTAAGGGGTACCATACTTGATACCATACATACCTAGGGTGTTCCATACTTGATACCATACAGGCCTAGGGGGTACAATACTTGATACCATACAGGTGTAGGGGGTACCATACTTGATACCATACAGGTGTAGGGGGTACCATACTTGATACCATACAGGCCTAGGGGGTACCATACTTGATACCATACAGTCCTAGGGGGTACCATACTTGATACCATACATGCTTAGGGTGTACCATACTTGATATCATACAGGTGTAATGGGTACCATACTTGATACCATACAGCCCTAGAGGGTACCATACTTGATACCATACAGGCCTAGAGGGTACATTACTTGATACCATACAGCCTTAAGGGGTACCATACTTGATACTTTGGCACAATTAGTTGTATTGGCATGTTTTGATAATGCACTGTTATGTGTTTTTTGGTCTATTCCTAATCCCGTGTCAGACACCTGTGGGATACTCTACAAATTAGACCTGGATACTAATTAAGTAAACCCTTAATTGGCTGGGCATCTGGCATACCAAAATGATGCAATTGTGACCACCAACATGTGGTATGCCAGTCTAGATATATGCATATCCGCCGTCGGAATAAAACAATCATGATTTTCAAGCCCTTTTCATGCTTTCAAAACATTTTCCGTAGTAAGTCATGAAACCTCCTGTTTTTTCATTCCAGTTTCAATCGCGATGAAGTAATAACTCATCTGGAGGCTTTGCTATATAAATTTGACTTGTTCATACTTAAAGTTGGTGGTTTTATATGATTTTGAAGGCTGGTTAGTTTGTGAAGATTAAACGGTTAGGCCATCCCTAAACAATTGTTGGTTTGCTTTTTTTTTTACTTAGTCGTCTGGCATTCATGAAAGCTTTTTACAAAACATAGTGTCCTGTCTGTGTTTTACATTTGGTCTGTTTTAATGTGTCTCATTTATTTGATGTTTTCAATTTAGATTAATTTATAATAATGAAGAATAAAATTAACAATATATACCCAATATTGTTGCGATTTGCAGCAGGAGCCTAAAAATTGAGAAGAAAACAAAATCAACTAAAATGTCCAAAAAATGTCGGGTAGCTGCCCTTTTAGTGGGTTGGTGCACAGCAAACCAATTTTTTTTAAGGATGGTCTTACTTGTAGATATATAGACATTTACTTGTAGAGACTGGTGATGGAGACAAAGGCACTGTTGTTACTGCTGCTGGTCGGGCTGTCTTGGGCCCAGAAGTTATATTTCAAGTCTAGCAGAGAGATAAAATCTGAACAAGGAAGTGATGGGCGCAACACACAATACCAACAAGGAAGTGCAGCAAAAATTGAGGTAAAATTTAAAAAAAAAAGAAAAGACAATAGTAAATCTTTTAAAATTTGATACTGTCATCAAAATGTCAACAGCGAAAAAATTGTGGGTTATATTTGATACACTTTGATACAAAGTATGGAAGAAAACTAAATATTATGGGGTGTTTAGAAGTCTTGCAGAACATGCGTGAACATTTCACATGACCATTAGTCCGTTACCGCCAAAAAGTATACAGGAAAAATATCCAAACTACAAAATCCAATATTACTTTTCAGTATAATTCACCTTATAACTGTTACATTTCTCAGGCTGCCACTGAGGGAGTACAGGGGTTTGGATTCAAGGAACCCAAACACTACTTTACAGCCCCTAAAACAGCACTGAACCTGGACACTAAGGTACATTTATCTAATGTTATCCCAAATATCTTGTCTCTTGTAAATACACAATATGTTGAAGATCTAAACTAAAACAAGACTCTTTTCTTCAGTTGCATTCATACTTCTTATCTGAATATTAGCATGATTTCAGATTCCATAATTAGAACCTACTCCATAAAGTTTTCAGTTGTGTCTGGTTTGGACAGACTTAATTATTTAACATGTTCAGTTACTTGCTAAAAAAAGCAAGTGCAAATATTTTCTACTTGCTATTTTAATCAAGGTACTTGCAATATTTATTAATGGAAAACCGGCGGTCATTTTAGAAGGATTGCTTTACATGTTATAGCATTGAACTGAATGTTGTTTAACGGCTCATCAACACAGTTTAGGTTATTTAGAGCCGCCCCAGAGAGAGGGGAAGGATACATAGGAATCCGGGAACCTGCCCTACTCTTATTATCGAATAGATTTCTATGGTTCTTTAACGTGCTCGGAGGATAGACCGATACACGGGACTGCCCGGTTTACGTCCCCATCCGACGGACGAGGCTAACGGAAAGTGTCTTGCCCAAGAACACACCGACGTTTACATGTTATAGATGTAGATGTAAATAATTACATTTTCACACTCGGTTAGAACATGCAACAAGGTAATAATGTATCATTATACTTACTATGCACCTACATTACTTTTCCAAGTTTGATGAATATTTTCACTGAATGAATGTAGACTTAAGATTTAGTTGATGTCTTTTATTACTTTCAAAATTTAGCAAGTGCTTATATTTTCTACTTGCAATCTGCAAAAGTCTACTTGCATTTAGCAAGTAAGTAAGTGTTAACCCTGTATTCATAACTTTCACATCATGTAATAAGTTATACATGTCTGAGATGTTGAGATAGTAGAGATATATGCAGATTAAAATATTAGACCTAATTTAAATTAAATGTATCCATATTGGTGTTTGAAAATCAGACAGCACCAAAAAAGATACATAAATGTACACAAAAAGTAAAGATTTTAATATAATTGTCACTAAAATGAGGTTTATAAAGAGCTGAAGTCAGTTGAGCATCAACGATAAACACCGAGTTTACCTCCTACCAGATTGTAGAGAGGTTTTATTTTATTGATCACTGATTGATCAAATTATTTTGATGATGTCATGTGAAAGTTATGAATGGCCTTATATTTACACTTGCGATTTGGCAAATTAGTGTTATACATTACAATATTATCAGGCTGCCACTGAGGGCATACAGGGGTTTGGATTCAAAGAACCTAAGCGCTACTTTACAGCTCATAGAACAGCCCTAGAATTGGACACAAAGGTAAGTTTTTACATAAACTCTTATCTGCACTGTGGTACATCAACTCTAATCAACACTGTGGTACATAAACTCAAATTAACAATGTAGTACATAAACTCTAATTACAATGTGGTACATAAACTCTAATTTACAATGTGGTACATATGCTATAATCTATACTGTGGTACATAAACCCTAATCTACACTGTGGTAAATAAACTCTGATCTATACTGTGGAACATACACTCTAATCTACACTGGTACATACACTCTAATCTACACTGTCATATATACACTCTAATCTACACTGTGGTACATAAACTCTAATTTACAATGTGGTACATAAACTCTAATTACAATGTGGTACATAAACTCTAATTTACAATGTGGTACATATGCTATAATCTATACTGTGGTAAATAAACTCTGATCTAACTGTGGTACATACACTCTAATCTACACTGGTACATAAACTCTAATCTACACTGTGGTATATACACTCTAATCTACACTGTGGTACATAAACTCTAATCTACACTGTGGTACATACACTCTTATCTACACTGTGGTACATAAACTCTAATCTACACTGTGGTACATACACTATAATCTACACTGTGGTACATCAACTCTAATCTACACTGTGGTAAATAAACTCTGATCTATACTGTGGTACATACACTCTAATCTACACTGGTACATACACTCTAATCTACACTGTCATATATACACTCTAATCTACACTGTGGTACATAAACTCTAATTTACAATGTGGTACATAAACTCTAATTACAATGTGGTACATAAACTCTAATTTACAATGTGGTACATATGCTATAATCTATACTGTGGTAAATAAACTCTGATCTAACTGTGGTACATACACTCTAATCTACACTGGTACATAAACTCTAATCTACACTGTGGTATATACACTCTAATCTACACTGTGGTACATAAACTCTAATCTACACTGTGGTACATACACTCTTATCTACACTGTGGTACATAAACTCTAATCTACACTGTGGTACATACACTATAATCTACACTGTGGTACATCAACTCTAATCTACACTGTGGTACATAAACTGTAATCTACACTGTGGTAAATAAACTCTGATCTACACTGTGGTATATGCACTCTAATATACACTGTGGTACATAAACTCTAATCTACCCTGTGGTACATACACTCTAATCTACACTGTGGTACGTAAACTCTAATCTACACTGTGGTACATAAACTGTTATCTACACTGTGGTACATACACTCTAATCTACACTGTGGTAGTACATACACTCTAATCTACACTGTGGTATATCAACTCTTATCTACACTGTTGTACATAAACTTTAACCTACACTGTGGACTACATAAACTTTAATCTACACTGTGGTGCATGAACTGTAATCTACAATGTGGCACATAAACTCTGATCTACACTGTGGTAAATAAACTCTGATCTACACTGTGGTACATAAACTCTAATCTACACTGTGGTACATACACCTTAACCTACACTGTGGTACATACACTGTAATCTACAATGTGGTACATAAACTCTGATCTACACTGTGGTAAATACACTCTGATCTACACTGTGGTACATAAACCATAACCTACACTGTGGTACATACACTGTAATTTACAATATGGTACATCAACTCTGATCTACACTGTGGTATAAAACTCTGATTTACATTGTGGTACATAAACTCTTATCTACACAGTGGTACATAAACTCTAATCTACACTGTGGTACATAAACTCTTATCTACACTGTGGTACATAAACTCTTACCTACACAGTGGTACATAAACTCTTATCTACACTGTGGTACATGTACATAAACTCTTATCTACACAGTGGTACATAAACTCTAATCTATACTGTGGTACATCAACTCTAATCAACACAGTGGTAAATAAACTCTTAACTACACAGTGGTACATTAACTCTAATCTACACTGTGATACATAAACTCTTATCTACACAGTGGTACATAAACTATAATCTACAATGTGGTACATAAACTCTAATCTACAATGTGGTACATATACTCTAATTTACAATGTGGTACATAAATTCTTATCTACACAGTGGTACATAAACTATAATCTACAATGTGGTACATAAACTCTAATCTAGACTGTGGTACATAAATTATAATCTACAATATGGTACATAAACTCTTATCTACACTGTGGTACATAAACTCTAATATACACTGTGGTACATAAACTCCTACCATGTGGTGCATAAACTATGATCTACACTGTGGTACATAAACTCTGATTTACACTGTAGTACATAAACTCTAATCTACACTGTGGTACATAAACTCTAATCTATTCTGTGGTACGTAAACTCTAATCTACACTGTGGTACATAAACTCTTATCTACACAAAGTATTCTATGGTACATAAACTCTAATCCTCTCTGTAGTACCCACTGTGGTACATAAACTTTTTTCTTCCCTTGCATTCTTACATCTTACCTGAATATTAGCATAATTTCAGCTACGGAGATAAAGACTGACATTAGAGAGACATGTGTTCTTTCCATTTTTATATGCCCATATGGATATAATATATATATGTGCTGATTAAAATTATAGTTATTTTCACAGGCTCTTAAAATGCCCTTGATTGAGTATACATAAAATGAATTATGAGTTGGTGACTTAATTTGATGCTGTAGTTTTGGGGTTTGTCCTGGCTAACGCCATTTATGTTGTGTCTATAGAGTTTGGGTTCTCAAAACGGGTGAATTGTATGTATAGCTCATCGTCAATAGGTTTAGAAATGCTCTACATATGTTGTAAAATTTGGCTGTTGTTGGTGGGATAACTGCTTACACTAATGTACTATTTTTCAGGTAACAGGTGGGGTTGTAGTATGCCCCGGATCCAAGTCTGCTTGTCCCAATGGAAACACATGCTGCTTGATGGCAAACAAGGCTTATGGCTGCTGTCCATTACCAAATGTATGTCTTGCACAACACAGATTGTATTTATATTGATCAGTTTATCCGTGGTGCGAAAGTGTCATTCTTACAGATTGCAGGAGATATACAATACTGGTTCTACCCAGAAAAAAATGGGGTGGTCTGCCTCTACCACAAAAAAAAATAGACCATCATATAATGTGCTGAAAATGATGTAAAACACCATTCGAACAAATTACCTGTCACAATGACAGTTATTATCCAGTCCTCGTTTTAGTTCATGCGAGATGATGGCTTCAAGTGAGCTATTGGAACAACTCTTCTTCATTTGTGGTTAATGGTTCGTTTTAAATGACTTTCCTTTTGTAACTTTTCTGTTTGTCCAATTTTGACCAACCTTTATGTGGATATTCCTGAGGTCAGTGTAAATAAAATAAGTTAACACAACATCCAAGATGGCCAGCATTTTTAAAAATAGTCCAAACCTTGACAAGTCTCCTCAAGAAACGGATTTACATTTTCACCCAGAAATGATCTCAAAACTCATGACCTAAAATTTATCCTGCGCCCAGTGAAGGGATCGCAGCAATAATAAAGTGGGACTAGGTGTGCTGGGGGAGAATCGGAACTAGAGGTGGTGGGGGAGAAGCGGAACTAGAGGTGGTGGGGGAGAATCAGAACTAGAGGTGGTGGGGGAGAATCAGAACTAGAGGTGGTGGGGGAGAAGCAGAACTAGAGGTGGTGGGGGAGAATCAGAACTAGGTGAGGTGGGGGAGAAGCGGAACTAGAGGTGGTGGCGTAGAAGCAGAACTAGAGGTGGTAGGGGAGAAGCAGAACTAGAGGTGGTGGGGGAGAATCAGAACTAGAGGTGGTGGGGCAGAAGCAGAACTAGAGGTGGTGGGGGAGAAGTGGAACTAGAGGTGGTGGGGGAGAAGCGGAACTAGAGGTGGTAGGGGAGAAGCAGAACTAGAGGTGGTGGGGGAGAAGCAGAACTAGAGGTGGTGGGGGAGAATCGGAACTAGAGGTGGTAGGGGAGAAGCGGAACTAGAGGTGGTGGGGGAGAAGCGGAACTAGAGGTGGTGGGGGAGAAGCAGAGCTAGAGGTGTTGGGGGAGAAGCAGAACTAGAGGTGGTGGGGGAGAAGCAGAACTAGAGGTGGTGGGGGAGAATCAGAACTAGAGGTGGTAGGGGAGAAGCAGAACTAGAGGTGGTGGGGGAGAAGCAGAACTAGAGGTGGTGGGGGAGAATCAGAACTAGAGGTGGTGGGAGAGAAGCGGAACTAGAGGTGGTGGGGGAGAAGCGGAACTAGAGGTGGTGGGGTTGAAGCGGAACTAGAGGTGGTGGGGGAGAAGCGGAACTAGAGGTGGTAGGGGAGAAGCGGAACTAGAGGTGGTAGGGGAGAAGCAGAACTATAGGTGGTGGGGGAGAAGCGGAACTAGAGGTGGTGGTGGAGAAGCGGAACTAGAGGTGGTTGGGGAGAAGCGGTACTAGACATGGTGGGGAAGAAGCGGAACTAGGTGTGGTGGGGGAGAAGCAGAACTAGAGGTGGTAAGGGAGAAGCGGAACTAGAGGTGGTGGGGGAGAAGCGGAACTAGAGGTGATGGGGGAGAAGCGGAACTAGAGGTGGTGGGGGAGAAGCGGAACTAGAGGTGGTGGGGGAAAGGGAGAACTAGAGGTGGTGGGGGAGAAGCGGAACTAGAGGTGGTGGGGGAGAAGCGGAACTAGAGGTGGTGAGGGTGAATCAGAACTAGAGGTGGTGGGGGAGAAGCGGAACTAGAGGTGGTGGGGGAGAAGCGGAACTAGAGGTGGTGGGGGAGCAGCAGAACTAGAGGTGGTGGGGGAGAAGCGGAACAAGAGGTGGTGGGGGAGAAGCGGAACTAGAGTTGGTGGGAGAAAAGCTGAACTAGAGGTGGTGGGAGAGAAGCGGAATCAGATGTGGTGGGGGAGAATCAGAACTAGAGGTGGTGGGGGAGAAGCGGAACTAGAGGTGGTGGGGGAGAAGCAGAGCTAGAGGTGGTGGGGGAGAAGCAGAACTAGAGGTGGTGGGGGAGAAGTGGAACTAGAGGTGGTGGGGGAGAAGCAGAACTAGAGGTGGTGGGGGAGAAGCGGAACTAGAGGTGGTAGGGGAGAAGCAGAACTAGAGGTGGTGTGGGAGAATCAGAACTAGAGGTGGTGGGGGAGAAGCGGAACTAGAGGTGGTGGGGGAGAAGCAGAGCTAGAGGTGGTGGGGGAGAAGCAGAACTAGAGGTGGTGGGGGAGAAGTGGAACTAGAGGTGGTGGGGGAGAAGCAGAACTAGAGGTGGTGGGGGAGAAGCGGAACTAGAGGTGGTAGGGGAGAAGCAGAACTAGAGGTGGTGTGGGAGAATCAGAACTAGAGGTGGTGGGGGAGAAGCGGAACTAGAGGTGGTGGGGGAGAATCAAAACTAGAGGTGGTGGGGGAGAAGCGGAATTAGAGGTGGTGGGGGAGAAGCGGTACTAGAGGTGGTGGGGGAGAAGCGGTACTAGAGGTGGTGGGGGAGAAGCGGGCTATGCTCTTAGCAGCATCTACAAGCTTTTGTTCAACGCTGACCAGTCCCGTGATAAACCAGTCTGTGATGTCACAGTTTGAAGACAGTCAGAGGTAGACCATTGAGAATGGTCGGAATTGTCACAAAGTGAAAAAAACACGTGAATATGCCATAGAAAATCATTTCTATGAAATAGTTGTTTCTAAGCTTTGTTGATTTGTATATTTGGTGATGGTATTCCCCGTCAATACGTGTGCAAGGAAAACCATATAAACGATTGATATTATACACTTGAACTGTTTTGTTTTTGTTACGACAGGCTGTGTGTTGTCTAGACGGTAAGCACTGCTGTCCATACCGCACCAAGTGTGATGTTCCCAAACAGTCATGTACCCGTGGTGGTGTGGTCATGTCCTGGTATGAGAAAACTCCCTCAATCACCATAGATACAAATGAACCCTCAGTTGCTATAGATACAGATGTATCCTCAGTCGCCATAGATACAGATGAACAATCGATTGTATCGGGTAAGTTGTCACCCATTGGTGTGTCATCTTGCTGCATTACAATGTCACATCTTACACACAGAGATAGCTGTGTCCATTGTCTCGAGTTTAATCGGCATCAGAAGTTGCTCTTTAAAAATGCCTATTTCTTCAAAATTAAGATCATGTCCAGTTTAGATACAAATTGAGAATCTCTACTTCTAATAGAGTGGTATTGACCAAACTGCATTAGTGTCTTCCTACCATCAACTAGACATACTATCACAACATTTTCTTCGCACTGATCTATTTTCTTAAAAAAATATAGGTCTAGTCCAGTGCACGGTAGGAAGGTAGCTGGTATTGCCGCTTCCACCCACTTATTTTTTGGGAGCGCTCTTTACAGGAAGTATGTGCGTTTAACAGTTGTCACATGTCCAAAGGAATTTGCAGACAATCTTTTGACAGATAGAAAACTTGACAGATAGATACCAAGTATTCAAGCTTTATATAACATAATTATTAGGAGGGGTGGGGTAATATTGCCTTGTGCATGGATTTCACATGCATTTTATAATGATAGCTTTTACTTGCGAGGAGTCTCAACATTTTAATGATTTTGTTACCCTGTGATAAAGTGATGTTTTGTAGTAAAATTTAATACTCGACTGGAACCGACGATAGGTGGCACCATAGTGGCTGGTGCTGACATAAACAAAATGCCGCGGTAAGGCCTACACCGTGGTCAGGCCTACCCCGCGATAAGATCGGAAGCAACTATACCACTTATGAATCTCAGTTACTAATGTGTGGGGAGGGATGGATATTGCCTAAACTGCATCAATGTCTTCCTCTCCATCAGCAAGACATGGCATGAACGTTTCTTCGCTGTGACCAACTTAATCTGAAATATAGGTTACGTCCAGTTTATGCTATAACTTCTGAACATCAGGGCTTCCGATGCTGGAATATTGACCAAACTGCTCCAGTGTCTTCCTCTCCATCAACTAGACATGGTGGGACAAAAGAAAATCGACGTGACCTTCTTTCTCCGATAGTCAAGATTAAAATCTGTACCCTAAACCGGACGTGACCAACATTTCAGAGAAAGTAGGTCACGTCCGGTTTAGTGTACAGATTTTTATCTCCGCTTCCATCAGTGGGATATTGGCCAGACCCTTTATCTCTGTTTCTTTTATCAACCTGACATGGTTAACAGACCCTTTATCTATGTTTCTTTTATCAACCTGACATTGTCAACCAATATTTATTTTTGCTGTGACCTACTATCTTCCAAATATAGGTTAGATTAATGTTGACTATTAATTTAAGGACTATCGGTCAGCCATCTTTGATCCAAAAAATCCAAAATCGATGAGATATGGTCAAGTGAAATTTTCAACGATGTACGCATTTTAGGCACGAGCAGTGTCAACCATATAGTACATGACAGTAATTCAACACTATTGATGTGAACATAATATTAGAAAGAATACTTATATGGCAGAAATTGTGCGCTTTATATTCGAAAAGTTTGGTATAGTTTACTCAAAGTTGTTTTGGTTTTTATGTGAAATAAACTGGTCTATAAAATAGTCCATTTATATGGGGGAGTGCAGACAAGACAACATTTCTGAATAAAATAAGCCATGTTATCACATCATCCAAAATTCGAAGTACACCATTCACCTACAAGACTTATTCCATTTTTTGTCACTACGTGTACACTACCCCAAATGCTCATTATTTCAAAGTCTACTATCCCGGATTCAATTAATTTTTCTATACAGGCTCCACATGCTGGCTGTGGCCATCTTGTTTTACACAGGAGAAGGTGGGGATATGGAATACATCAATGGAGATGTAATAAGGTTATAATATATATTCTGTGATGAATTATAGAATTTTCCCAGTTTGAGAAAATTTATAACATATCTCTTCCTCTACTGTGCTATCTCGCCTAGTGTGCAAGATAGCACAGTAGCCAGATTTTAGGAACTACTTTCTTAACCCCGCCCCCTTTTCTAAAAATAAAGTGCTAGGCTAAAACCCATGAATTCTTAAAATAGACTGTTAAAAATAAATAAATAAAAAATTATATATTATTTTTTAAAATAATTTAAATGAAAAGTAAATAAATAAAAGTAATAATGAATTAATTAATTTATATTTAAATACTTTTGTTAAAAGGGTGATTAAAGGGTTAAAATAAAAGGTATCCAATTATCTTTGACCGTCTGCAACTACTGAAGCTCAAAACACATCATGTCAGAATTTCCAGACTTTTTATCTTACGAGCAGGTTGAAGAACTGTTAAAAACTTCTGAATTTAAGATGGAAGTGGTCCTGAAATGCCTGTGCAACCAAAAAATGCTGGAAATGCCCCTGAACCCAATCCATCATCGTCTACAGGACGGTTTCAGCCTGTGCAGCAATATCGTGACGTCACACAGCACGAGTGATGTCACGATATTTATGTATTACTATGTGCTGTCGCCAAAGGAGTGACAGAAGAAGGAATACTTGTGTCAAAAGACGATGAAAGAAATTCATCACAGAATTTATAATATATAGTTTAATTAACATTGTTGTCGTGATACGGAAAATAATTCCCTCGTGAGAAAGATTCTTGCCATAAAGTGCACAAGTGTCTATATCGCAAGAATCTTTATCACTCAGGAATTATTTCCCGTATGACAACAACAATGTTAATTAAACTCTATGTTGAAGATTTCAAGGCGTAATTACACCATTGCATTTGTGCTTACATGGTGTATAGTCAAATAGTGCCTGATAAAAAACGTTTCCCTGACTTAATAGTGATACAAAATGCACACTTTTGATTGCTTTTTATACCCCGCCACAAAAGTGGTGCGGGCATTTAGTGTTACCCTTATACGTCTGTATGTCCCATTTTCACTTTCAAGTTTTTTATTAAGTCAATTTCTCAGACACCAAAAGCTGTACATTTTTCAAACTTCATACACATCTATATGGCAGCCGAATCTGTATGGCACCCGAATCAGGTCCGTACAACCATACGTCCCATTTTTACATTCAAATTTTTATTAAAGAGGCTCTACCTATATATTTTATTCCACCAATTGATATAACTTTACTTAATCATAAAGAGGACTACAAAAAAAGGTAAATGGCAATAATTTCACCCCATGTAATATGCGTTTTGCTGGGAAAAAACAGGATTGAAAAGATTGGATTTTTGAAATTGTATTCGTTATTGTTTTAGACAAGCCGATGACGGAGATTTCCCGATCTTATTCGTTTACAATCGGAACTGCCTCGTCGGATTGTCGAAGAGTTCCGATCGATTTGTTTACTATCGGAATTGCCCCGAATAGTTTGTTTTCGTTCAACTCAATCGCATTGCGTATGTCCGAGAAAATCGTAAAAACACATAGTTCTCCGGCAGGAATAAACGGCAGGGCAGCATTTTATTCAAGATATTGTTTTGATGATATTAATAATTTACAGAACAGGAATACGGACCATGTTTCTTCTTATAATACTCATAAAATAGCTTTGTATACATATAAATGCATTAATATTGAGTATTTAATATTTTACATTAAAAACGCGTAGATATAGGTAGTGCCTCTTTAAGTCAATTTCTCAGATATCAAAAGCCGTACAGTTTTCAAACTTCATACACACTAACATCTATATATGGCAGCAATATGTTCCTACCCAAATCAGGTCCGTACGTCCCATTTTTACATTCAAGTTTTTATTAAGTCACTTTCTGAGATAGCAAAAGCCGTAGTTTTCAAACTTCCTACGGGGGGCGTCCGTGGCCGAGTGGTTAACGTCTCTGACTTGAAATCACTTGCCCCTCACCGCTGTAGGTTTGATCCCTCAGGGGCCTAGGAATCTTTATGTGAGGAAGCCATCCAGCTGGCTTGCGGAACGTCGGTGGTTCTACCCAGGTGCCCGCCCGTGCACGAAAATTGTCCGGAGGAGCACCTGGGGTCTTCCTCCACCAATGGAAGCTGGAAAGTCGCCATATGACCTTAGCTGTTGGTGCGACTATAAAATCCAATTCAATCAATCAATCAAACTTCCTACACACTTAGATCTATATGACAGTAATGTGTTCCTACCCAAATCAGGTCAATATAAACAACCTTGACCTCCTTTTTACACTTTGTCAGCAGACATGGTGCGGCGGCGTCCGTCTGTCCGTAAACTTTTATTTGTAGCTCTCTGGATGGATATTCATGAAACTTTACAGAAATGTTGCCCATGAAGTCTAGTTGATACTATCAAAAATTCATGTTGATGTGAAATCCAAGATGGCCACCAAAGCTAAAAATAGATTTTTAAAATAGAAGTTTGTAGCGACTACTATAAGGGATATTGATATGGGACTTTTTCTAAAATGATAAGCATGACATGATGTTGGTCCTTGTCAAAATTTGTTTTGATTCAACGTTAAACATGGCTGCCAGTGGCCATCTTTGTTTACATAGAGTTATATAGTAAAAACTTGTAGCGACTACTCCTCTGAAACTACTTGACGGATGTTCATGAAACTTCACAGGAATGTTGCTCTTTATGTCTAGTTGATCCTAGAAAAATTTCAGCTGGAAATTCAAGATGGCCGCCACGGCTAAAAATAGATTTAAAATAAATAAATTTGTAGCGACTACTTCTTGATATGGGCGTTTTCTAAAATGATCAGCATGACATGATGTTGATCCTTGTCGAAATTTATTTCGATGTGACTTTAAACATGGCCGCTAGTGGCCATCTTTGTTTGCATAGATTTATATAGTAAAAACTTGGTAGCGACTACTCCTCTGAAACTACTTGACGAATTTTTATAAAACTTCACAGGAATGTTGCTCTTGATGTCTAATTGATCCCAGAATTGTTTTAGGTCGGCCGGAAATTCAGTATGGCCGCTATGGCTAAAAACAGATTTTTCAAAAAAAGTTTGTAGCGACTACTTCTTGAAAACTGTAAGTGATATTGATATGGGACCTTTTCTAAAATGATCAGCATGACATGATGTTGATCCTTTTCGAAAAGTATTTTGATTCGACATTAAACATGGGCACCAGTGGCCTTCTTTGCTTACATCTAGAGTTTGTATAGTAACAATTTGTAGCGACTACTCCTCTTGAACTACTTGACGGATTTTCATGAAACTTCACAGGAATGTTGCTCTTGATGTCTAGTTGTCTAGTTGATCCTAGCACAATTTCAGGTCGGCCGGAAATTCAAGATGGCCACCACGGCTAAACATAGATTTTTAAAAACAAGTTATGAAACTTCACAGGAATGCTGATCTAGCTATCAAAATCTATCAGTAGAGCTTCAAGGTCATTGACCTCTTGTTTTATTAGCTCAGCTTCTCAGATACCAAAATCCATAAAGTTTCCTAACTTCATACACACTTACATCTGTATGACAGCAATATGTTCCTACCATAATCAGGTCAATATAAATGACCTTGACCTACTTTTTACACTTTACATCAAAGTTTTTCATTCAAGTTTTTTACATCAAAATAATTCCATTTTTCCAACACCAGATGCCTTAAAGCTTTCAAACTTTACACATGTTGATAACTACACGACGGTGATATGATCCAGTGAAAAGTGGGTCAATATGAACTACCTTTACCTACCTTTGGCACTTTGTTAATTTACATTGAAGTTTTACATACAAGTTTTTTGTTAACTCAGTTTCTCAGATACCAAAAGCCATAGTTTCACACAGGTCAAAATATATATAAGTCAGTTACTAGCCTTTCATAACATACTCTTCTTCTAAGAGAAGACATGTGGCATACGGGCTCGGTAATGATTGTATTTATTTATATGGGTGTTTTTAGTGTGCATATTTTAATACACGCAGAACACACAAACATGTGTCAGTTTCTCAGTTTAAAAATATAATCATGGTCATGTACTTTTTTGGCTACCGTTTTTAGCCATTTGCTATCGCTCATGTACCGGATACATCGTTTTAGCGCACCACGCGGATGTTACCATATTTCTCAAGACCAGACCTATTGTACTGAACGCAGTATCTCGGTCGGACAATTTGCCTAGATTTTTGCGACGCTTTGTAATGTTTGTATTTGAAATCAAGCATGGCAGATGATCAAGACTATTGCTTAGTTAGTCTTGATCATCTTCGACCCTTGATTGTAAATAAACAAACCCTGAACTAAATCAGAATAAAACAACAATGCCATGTCTGTTTTAACATTGATTTTATACCAGCAAATGTTACTTGTCCTCATGCAGACAAAGGGAGACTATCTAGATGCAGTGATATGTTTGTATGCATGTTAACAGAGATAAAGGGAGATAACCTAGAAGCAGTGATATATGTTTGTGTGCATGTTTACAGAGATAAAGGGAGATAACCTAGAAGCAGCGATATATGTTTGTGTGCATGTTTACAGAGATAAAGGGAGATAACCTAGAAGCAGTGATATATGTTTGTGTGCATGTTTACAGAGATGAAGGGAGATAACCTAGAAGCAGTGATATACGTTTGTGTGCATGTTTACAGAGATAAAGGGAGATAACCTAGAAGCAGTGATATACGTTTGTGTGCATGTTTACAGAGATACAGGGAGATAACCTAGAAGCAGTGATATATGTTTGTGTGCATGTTTACAGAGATACAGGGAGATAACCTAGAAGCAGTGATATATGTTTGTGTGCATGTTTACAGAGATGAAGGGAGATAACCTAGAAGCAGTGATATATGTTTGTGTGCATGTTTACAGAGATGAAGGGAGATAACTTAGAAGCAGTGATATATGTTTGTGTGCATGTTTACAGAGATGAAGGGAGATAACCTAGAAGCAGTGATATATGTTTGCGTGCATGTTTACAGAGATGAAGGGAGATAACCTAGAAGCAGCGATATATGTTTGTGTGCATGTTTACAGAGATGAAGGGAGATAACCTAGAAGCAGCGATATATGTTTGTGTGCATGTTTACAGAGATGAAGGGAGATAACCTAGAAGCAGCGATATATGTTTGTGTGCATGTTTACAGAGATGAAGGGAGATAACCTAGAAGCAGCGATATATGTTTGTGTGCATGTTTACAGAGATGAAGGGAGATAACCTAGAAGCAGCGATATATGTTTGTGTGCATGTTTACAGAGATGAAGGGAGATAACCTAGAAGCAGCGATATATGTTTGTGTGCATGTTTACAGAGATAAACGGAGATAACCTAGAAGCAATGATATATGTTTGTGTGCATGTTTACAGAGATGAAGGGAGATAACTTAGAAGCAATGATATATGTTTGTGTGCATGTTTACAGAGATGAAGGGAGATAACCTAGAAGCAGCGATATATGTTTGTGTGCATGTTTACAGAGATAAAGGGAGATAACCTAGAAGCAATGATATATGTTTGTGTGCATGTTTACAGAGATGAAGGGAGATAACTTAGAAGCAATGATATATGTTTGTGTGCATGTTTACAGAGATGAAGGGAGATAACCTAGAAGCAGTGATATATGTTTGTGTGCATGTTTACAGAGATGAAGGGAGATAACCTAGAAGCAGTGATATATGTTTGTGTGCATGTTTACAGAGATGAAGGGAGATAACCTAGAAGCAGTGATATATGTTTGTGTGCATGTTTACAGAGATGAAGGGAGATAACCTAGAAGCAGTGATATATGTTTGTGTGCATGTTTACAGAGATGAAGGGAGATAACTTAGAAGCAGTGATATATGTTTGTGTGCATGTTTACAGAGATGAAGGGAGATAACCTAGAAGCAGTGATATGCCCGGATGGAGAACACGAGTGCCCGGATGGTCACACATGCTGCAAGTCTGCAGAAGAATATTCTTGCTGCCCACTACCCAAGGTGAGAACGGTTTTACTTAGGTGTCAACAAATACTGCCACTCACCTTTAACAGTTCAAAAATGGACAGTTGTCACAATAAATATTTTGGCCCTGGAAAAAAAAGAGATTTATTTCTAAAACTGTTTAATAGTTTCACTGCTTATCATGCCACAGTAACTTAGATGTGAGTCTGCGAGTAAGCAATGGCTGATGTCTTGGTTGATGTAAAAGTGTATAACTTCATTAGTACTCGATAGATATTAACTTTAAAATAAACAAAACTGATTACCATATTTCCTTTAATTAGAACACCTCCCCTAATAGTAGCCTAGCACCCCACACTTTTTTTTATTTTATATAAACATCAAAATTCTATACATTTTCAATCTTTTGTATTTTAATAGAACCCATTTTGCATAGCACCCGGGAGCTACTGTTAGGGGATTTATGGTATATGTGAAACACATGTTCTTTTTTTTTTTCAATCAGACCCGCTTGGATGGTTATGCACTGATTGTGAATTCGGATTATGTTAAATAGGTACATATGTGGTTCAACGTTTCTTTTAACAATCTGTCAGTCATATTTCCCCCGTGTGGTTGCCGGGGTAGAATACAACCACTGCAAACACACCATCACATGCAGAGGGGAAGGACCCCCTCATTCATATTCATTTTGTCATTTTTTGTTCATGCTCATTAAAGGTCATCATGACCCCTGCATTGTTTCAGGTGCAATCTCGCTCACATCACTAAGAGCAGTGGCAGAAAAACAATACACGTGGCTCCAGCCTAAATGGTGTGTCTACAATAGAATTTGCAGCAACTCTGCAGTTCAGGGTGAGAAGGTCCTAGGCCCATTCTCCATATTTTATCTCGATGTACATGGAGGCTCAGGGCTCCAAGAATAGGATAGCCCGACGCCCGGGGCTAGTCCAATCTGAATCCGGGCTAGTCTCTCTTTCAAAAATGGTTGCCCGTCGGGCTAGTCTAAAAAAATCTCGGGGCAATCAAAAATACAACCAGAAATTGTGTTTTATTGCGTGTAATTTGCAGCCGTATTTGTTAAAAATTATCTCCCTTCATTAAAGTTCATCAATTTGAAAGCGCGCATTTCATTGGTTGATTACATGATTTGAACAAATCGCATTACAGCTTTCATATTCACGCAAATTTGTCACGTTGGACAGAACAAGAAATATCATTCGAATATTATTAGTTTGAACGTAGATTTCGTTTTAATATACTTTTTTTCGATGAATTGCTGTATATTCTTTTTCTAAATAGCAAGTCTGTATCTTAAAAACGCTTAACAACGAACGCTTATTCACAAATGCAGGCTGCTAAATCAATCGGAACTCTTCGCCAATTTCCGTATTCCCGAGTGACGGAATCCGACGAGGCAGTTCCGATTGGCTGCTAAATAACACCGGGAACGCGCACCTGTTTTAGATGGTTTAATGTGCGGGACCCGGAACGGTTTTTGACGTGATTTACGGCGCGATCCTAAAACTGTAAAAAAAAAAAAATATTGTTTTAGTTTTGTGATGCAATGGATATAAAAGGAAAATAGAACCTTCTAGTTTGATTCTAATCATGTGTATTATTAATTAATTAAATAAAACGAAGTAAAAAAGAAAAACATTTGATATCGACAAAATAATGTACTGGCAACTATTCATTGGTAATAATAATTTCGGGGCAAGTTAAAAAAAATCAGGGCAAGTGGACTTTTGAAATCTACTTGCCCTGGGCTATTCCCCAATTTTAATTTTCTTGGAGCCCTGCGAGGATGAGCCTGGCATGTTCATGCCTGTTAGGCGCCATATAACCTTTCATGTATTGGTGCGCCTTAAAACCCAATTCAATTCAATTCAGTCATATTTGGATGGTGTCTGTTTGTAGCTCAATGCTCAACTTCATAGTACTGACACTCCGGGATACCATGCATTACTACTATTAATTAACCATGCATTACTACTATTAATTATTTAATTAAGAATAACCTTCAAATTATCTTGTCTTCTTTGTTTATCATCTGATTGTGATAATTATTTCACCGTTTTGAACGTTTTTCAGAACTCTCAATAATAAAACTTGTTAGAAAATGTCAACATTCCATTTAAAGGTGTATTTGTTTTAAGGCTGTGTGCTGTTCAGACCAGATTCACTGCTGTCCAGCTGGCACCACGTGTGACCTGGCTCACTCGCGATGTGATAGCAAATCTGATAATACGTTACTGGAATGGTTTGTGAAGCTGCCAGCGTGGAAGACACGGACATCTGCTTCCAAGGCAACAGCTGTGAAGTGTAACGACACAAGGCACGAATGTCCAACTGGAAACACTTGCTGCCAAATGCCAGACAAGCAATGGGGATGTTGCCCACAACCTAATGTAATGTCACCTATGATCAGTTTGTAAATTTATTTATTAATCAGATAACCTTTGTAGTCGGAATCCAAATATGGCTTATTCTCGTTACTCAACAGTACAAGTTTATTTACACTTGAGTAAAAAAACACAGTCTAACATGCAGCTTCGTTTTAGCAAATCAAAATTCGTTTTACATTTCCTCTTTGGTCAATGCTTCAAAATGGCGCTCTGCTGTCCTGAAATTGAAAACACATGTTTTTAATGCGCGGTTTACACTACAATACATAAAAAAAGTTGTTTTTTTCCAAGGATTTCATGCCCAAAGTCGGGGTGCGCGTTATATGCGCATGCGCGCTATACGCCGACAAATACGGTAGTTATCTCGAATTGAATTGAATTGGGGTTTTAAGGCTCACCAACACATTACAGGTTATATGGCGCCTAACAGGAATGAACATGCCAGGCTCATCCTCCATGTACATTGAGATAAAATATGGAAAATGGGCCTAGAACCTTCTCACCCTTAACTGCAGAGTTGCTGCAAATTCTATCGTAAAAACTCCATTTACGCTGGAGCCACGTTTATTGTTTTTCTGCGACTGGTCTTTTGATGTGAGTGAGATGGCACCTGAAACAATGCAGGGATCATGATGAAGACCTTTAATAAACATGAACAAAAAATGATAAAATGAACATGAGTTTGGGGGGATTCTAACCATCTGCCTACCCCTTCAAAGAGATCTGCAGTGGCCTTATTCTTTGCCCCGTGACCAAACGGGGCACCCGGGAACCACACGGGGCTAGTTATCTCGAACAGTGAATGAATGAATATGTTTAAAGACCCATCAACTTATCATCAAGGGTTATGTCAAGCCAATACATAGGAATACGTGAATCATGCCTTACTCTTAATGTTAAATAGATTTCTATGGTTCTTTAAATTGCTCCAAGGATAGATATCGATACATGGGACTGTTCGGTTTATTTCCCAACTGACAGACAGTACTAATGAAGTGTCTTGGCTAAGGAGACATCAAGAGTCCCAGTGGAGCAAGTAAGGCTACTCAATCTTTGCATGTTGTTTAGCGGTCATTTTCACAGTATAGGTTATTTAGAGCCATCCCAGAAACGGGGGGAAAAATAAATCAGAATTATGGAACCTGCCCAACTCTTACTGACAAATACATTCCTATGGTTCTTTAAACGTGCTCAGAGGATAGACTCTGAAAAACTAGACCGCTTGGTTTACATCCCCATCTGACGGACAAGGCGTCGAGGGAAACTGTCTACCCCAAAAACACACCGATAAAACTTAGTGGTCGTATCAAAAAATGAAATTGATTCAAAAACAGTCTTCATTCATATCACGACAATGTATTGTAACAGTGCGCTCTTCATTCATATCACGACAATGTATTGTAACAGTGCGCTCAGTGCTCATCGTTATAGTGCTGTCTCACTGAAATATTACACTGCGGACACATAGTATTATACCCCACCCAGTCACATAGTATTATACCCCACCCAGTCACATAGTATTATACCCCACCCAGTCACATAGTATTATACCCCACCCAGTCACATAGTATTATACCCCACCCAGTCACATAGTATTATACCCCACCCAGTCACATAGTATTATACCCCACCCAGTCACATAGTATTATACCCCACCCAGTCACATAGTATTATACCCCACCCAGTCACATAGTATTATACCCCACCCAGTCACATAGTATTATACCCCACCCAGTCACATAGTATTATACCCCACCCAGTCACATAGTATTATACCCCACCCAGTCACATAGTATTATACCCCACCCAGTCACATAGTATTATACCCCACCCAGTCACATAGTATTATACCCCACCCAGTCACATAGTATTATACCCCACCCAGTCACATAGTATTATACCCCACCCAGTCACATAGTATTATACCCCACCCAGTCACATAGTATTATACCCCACCCAGTCACATAGTATTATACCCCACCCAGTCACATAGTATTATACCCCACCCAGTCACATAGTATTATTCCCCACCCAGTCACATTATACTGACCCTGGGCTGACCAGGCACAACCCTTTATATGCTGAACGTCAAGCAAGGGAGCTACTTTTGCTTTTAAGTTAAAAAATATTCATCCGTATGGGGTATATATTACTCGTCATCTGTATGGGGTGTATATTGCTAGTCATCCGTATGGGGTATATATTACTCGTCATCTGTATGGGGTGTATATTGCTAGTCATCCGTATGGGGTATATATTACTCGTCATCTGTATGGGGTGTATATTGCTAGTCATCCGTATGGCGTATATATTACTAGTCATCCGTATGGGGTATATATTACTCGTCATTTGTATGGGGTGTATATTACTAGTCATCCGTATGGGGTATATATTACTCGTCATCTGTATGGGGTGTATATTGCTAGTCATCCGTATGGGGTATATATTACTCGTCATCTGTATGGGGTGTATATTGCTAGTCATCCGTATGGGGTATATATTACTCGTCATCTGTATGGGGTGTATATTGCTAGTCATCCGTATGGCGTATATATTACTAGTCATCCGTATGGGGTATATATTACTCGTCATTTGTATGGGGTGTATATTACTAGTCATCCGTATGGGGTATATATTACTCGTCATCTGTATGGGGTGTATATTGCTAGTCATCCGTATGGGGTATATATTACTCGTCATCTGTATGGGGTGTATATTACTAGTCATCCGTATGGCGTATATATTACTCGTCATTTGTATGGGGTGTATATTACTAGTCATCCGTATGGGGTATATATTACTCGTCATCTGTATGGGGTGTATATTACTAGTCATCCGTATGGCGTATATATTACTCGTCATCTGTATGGGGTGTATATTGCTAGTCATCCGTATGGGGTATATATTACTCGTCATCTGTATGGGGTGTATATTGCTAGTCATCCGTATGGGGTATATATTACTCGTCATCTGTATGGGGTGTATATTGCTAGTCATCCGTATGGGGTATATATTACTCGTCATCTGTATGGGGTGTATATTGCTAGTCATCCGTATGGGGTATATATTACTCGTCATCTGTATGGGGTATATATTACTAGTCATCCGTATGGGGTATATATTACTAGTCATCCATATGGGGTATATATTACTCGTCATCTGTATGGGGTATATATTACTCGTCATCCGTATGGGGTATATATTACTCGTCATCTGTATGGGGTGTATATTACTAGTCATCCGTATGGCGTATATATTACTCGTCATCTGTATGGGGTGTATATTGCTAGTCATCCGTATGGGGTATATATTACTCGTCATCTGTATGGGGTGTATATTGCTAGTCATCCGTATGGGGTATATATTACTCGTCATCTGTATGGGGTGTATATTGCTAGTCATCCGTATGGGGTATATATTACTCGTCATCTGTATGGGGTGTATATTGCTAGTCATCCGTATGGGGTATATATTACTCGTCATCTGTATGGGGTGTATATTGCTAGTCATCCGTATGGGGTAATATATTACTCGTCATCTGTATGGGGTATATATTACTAGTCATCCGTATGGGGTATATATTACTAGTCATCCATATTACTAGTCATCTGTATGGGGTATATATTACTAGTCATCCGTATGGGGTATATATTACTAGTCATCCGTATGAGGTATATATTACTAGTCATCCGTATGGGGTATATATTACTAGTCATCCGTATGAGGTATATATTACTAGTCGTCGGTATGGGGTATATATTGCTAGTCATCCGTATGGGGTATATATTACTAGTCATCCATATGGGGTATATATTACTAGTCATCCGTATGGGGTATATATTACTCGTCATCTGTATGGGGTGTATATTGCTAGTCATCCGTATGGGGTATATATTACTCGTCATTCGTATGGGGTATATATTACTCGTCATTCGTATGGGGTATATATGGGTATATATTACTCGTCATCTGTATGGGGTATATATTACTAGTCATTCGTATGGGGTATATATATTACTAGTCATCCGTATGGGGTATATATTACTAGTCATCCGTATGGGGGATTTATTACTCGTCATCTGTATGGGGTATATATTACTAGTCATCCATATGGGGTATATTTACTAGTCATCCATATGGGGGATTTATTACTCGTCATCTGTATGGGGTATATATTACTAGTCATCGATATGGGGTATATATTACTAGTCATCCGTATGGGGTATATATTACTAGTCGTCGGTATGGGGTATATATTACTAGTCATCTGTATGGGGTATATATTACTAGTCATCCATATGGGGTATATATTACTAGTCGTCGGTATGGGGTATATATTACTAGTCATCTGTATGGGGTATATATTACTAGTCATCCATATGGGGTATATATATTACTAGTCATCCGTATGGGGTATATATTACTAGTCATCCGTATGGGGTATATATTACTAGTCATCCATATGGGGTATATATTACTAGTCGTCGGTATGGGGTATATATTACTAGTCATCTGTATGGGGTATATATTACTAGTCATCCATATTACTAGTCATCTGTATGGGGTATATATTACTAGTCATCCATATGGGTTATATATTACTAGTCATCCGTATGGGGTATATATTACTAGTCATCCGTATGGGGTATATATTACTAGTCATCCATATTACTAGTCATCTGTATGGGGTATATATTACTAGTCATCTGTATGGGGTATATATTACTAGTCATCCGTATGGGGTATATATTACTAGTCATCCGTATAGGGTATATATTACTAGTCATCCATATTACTAGTCATCTGTATGGGGTATATTTTACTAGTCATCCATATGGGTTATATATTAATACTCATCCGTATGGGGTATATATTACTAGTCATCCGTATGGGGTATATATTACTAGTCGTCGGTATAGGGTATATATTACTAGTCATCCGTATTACTAGTCATCTGTATGGGGTATATTTTACTAGTCATCCATATGGGTTATATATTAATACTCATCTGTATGGGGTATATATTACTAGTCATCCGTATGGGGTATATATTACTAGTCATTCGTATGGGGTATATATTACTAGTCGTCGGTATGGGGTATATATTACTAGTCATCTGTATGGGGTATATATTACTAGTCATCCGTATGGGGTATATATTACTAGTCATCTGTATGGGGTATATATTACTAGTCATCCGTATGGGTTATATATTACTAGTCATCCATATTACTAGTCATCCGTATGGGTTATATATTACTAGTCATCCATATTACTAGTCATCTGTATGGGGTATATTTTACTAGTCATCTGTATGGGGTATATATTACTAGTCATCTGTATGGGGTATATATTACTAGTCATCTGTATGGGGTATATATTACTAGTCATCCGTATGGGGTATATATTACTAGTCATCTGTATGGGGTATATATTACTAGTCATCCGTATGGGTTATATATTACTAGTCATCCATATTACTAGTCATCCGTATGGGTTATATATTACTAGTCATCCATATTACTAGTCATCTGTATGGGGTATATTTTACTAGTCATCCATATTACTAGTCATCTGTATGGGGTATATATTACTAGTCATCTGTATGGGGTATATATTACTAGTCATCCGTATGGGTTATATTTTACTAGTCATCCATATTACTAGTCATCTGTATGGGGTATATATTACTAGTCATCTGTATGGGGTATATATTACTAGTCATCCGTATGGGTTATATATTACTAGTCATCTGTATGGGGTATATATTACTAGTCATCTGTATGGGGTATATATTACTAGTCATCTGTATGGGGTATATATTACTAGTCATCTGTATGGGGTATATATTACTAGTCATCCGTATGGGGTATATATTACTAGTCATCTGTATGGGGTATATATTACTAGTCATCCGTATGGGTTATATATTACTAGTCATCCATATTACTAGTCATCCGTATGGGTTATATATTACTAGTCATCCATATTACTAGTCATCTGTATGGGGTATATTTTACTAGTCATCCATATTACTAGTCATCTGTATGGGGTATATATTACTAGTCATCTGTATGGGGTATATATTACTAGTCATCCGTATGGGTTATATATTACTAGTCATCCATATTACTAGTCGTCCTTATGGGGTATATATTACTAGTCATCCATATTACTAGTCATTCGTATGGGGTATATTTTACTAGTCATCCATATGGGGTATATATTACTAGTCATCCGTATGGGGTATATATTACTAGTCATCCGTATAGGGTATATATTACTAGTCATCCATATTACTAGTCATCTGTATGGGGTATATTTTACTAGTCATCCATATGGGGTATATATTACTAGTCATCCGTATGGGGTATATATTACTAGTCGTCGGTATGGGGTATATATTACTAGTCATCCGTATGGGGTATATATTACTAGTCATCCATATTACTAGTCATCTGTATGGGGTATATTTTACTAGTCATCCATATGGGTTATATATTAATACTCATCCGTATGGGGTATATATTACTAGTCATCCGTATGGGGTATATATTACTAGTCATCTGAATTTATTATAGTATTGAATGTTACAGTATTGAATATTATAGTATTGAATGTATAAAAATCAAGTCGTCGAGTTTTCTAGATCAAATTCATACAATAATTAAATCAGACATTTCATTTAGTGTATACAATATTATTTCATTATACCCCCGCTTTCACAAAGTGAAGTGAGGGCTATATAGGAACCACATCTGTAACATCACTTTGCATTCCGTCGCATAATATATTTTTGTCCTGTCCCGTCGCTTAACACTTTTTTTATTACTAGCATTTGTCGAACAGTTTTGAATGGGTTGTTCCCAAATTTCATATACTCCTAACAACTGATGACCTTATGTCCCTTTACATCACCCATGGTTGATTGCCTAATGTTTTACAGTATTATGCCCCTTTGTTGGACTTAGAGTAAAAAATGCGGGTATTCATCATCTTCAGTGATAGTTCTAGTTCGTTTTTAAATTGACTCCACATAATTCTTCCAAATCGCCTTTAGTCCCTTTGAAAATGTCATGAAAGGTGAAGAAATACTAGCAGATCTTCTTAAGGCTAATGTATGCCATTTTTTGTCAAGTTTTTA
>JAWPHD010003736.1:175000-207712 GCA_037043455.1 Cyrtodaria siliqua | reverse complement strand
TTGTTGTTTCCTGTTTTTCTTTCATTGTGATCATTTTCACATGTTTGACGATCATAAGATTTTATATTCAACGCTTTGGATGGCTAATAAATAGATTGGTGTCAAATAAGTTTGTCATGAAACATACCACCAATATAGATCTTCAAAAGCAGCATTTTGTCATTTCAATAATTAAACTATCTGCAATTTCATCTCTGATGTTCGGTGAGAAAAAGGATTGTGTTAGATAACTTGTATTTAATCGGTTTGTTTGCAAAGTTATTTGTTTGTTTACATGTCAATGAACCGAAGTAAATGATCTTGCTTGTAAACGTCTGAAGAACTCAGATCAAAAATATTTATGAGGTCCAATGATTCAAAATTACCAAAATGTAAAAAAATTACAACAACAAGAGCAGTGTAATGAGATGAAAGGTGCTGAAGTAGAAATTATTGCCTCTCAACCCAGAGGTCATGGTTTCGATTCTTGATGGGTTGGGGGGGGGGGGGTGGGGGGGGGGGGGAGGTACCGATATCGCTCATAAAAGCTAGCTCTGCGACGAGACAGTCTACATCAACATGTGTGCTTTGAACTGTCATCTTTGGTCATATAACCATGGATATACAGGTAGTGTATGTAGATCTATGATATAACTCAACGGAAAGTGACTTCAAATGTAATGCTAAGAAGATGACATAAAAGAGATGATAGAATGATAGAGTAAAAATAAAGAAATAAAAAGACATAATCACGAACCATAGAAGGTTTAACAAAATTTATAAATAATTCAATCATTAAATACGGTGTGGGGGAGGAATATACATAATATAAAAAGAATTAAGAAGAAAGTTGTTTCCATCGCTTTTCACCCATCGTAGTACTAAACCAATCTGGCTTCCGTGGCGGTACCTAGGGCCCAAATGTCCACGCCGGCATAGCTCTAGCTCCTATGGTCTAACTGGCAACTGGTATGGGCTCTGACAGTAGGAGAGCGTTAGTAGCTCCCCCTTGAAGGATACCAAGGAGGAGTCTCAGCCGCGGAGTGGCTGATGAAACACGCCCGTTGATTTGAGTAGTGTGTGAATTAAACTTTAAATGCCATGTTGTCATTCAAATCTAGGCCCAATAAAAATGAATAACTTCACATTCATCACAAATGACAAATATGCTGCCAAACAATCAGAAAAATGGGGGTCATGTATCTTCTAAGAAAGAACTTGTCTCATGAATGAATGCTCCCTTTAAAAACAACAACACTAAGATGCCAAAATATTGTGACAATGCTTGCAAAATGTAGCAAATATATCAACAATGTGATATAAACCAAAGATAGCACCTTATACAATTAGTGAAAATGCCTTTTTTTACCAAAATACAATGAGAATTATTTAATTGACCGCCATTATGCAATACCCCAGTAGACACTTCCTGTGTCCCCCAGGCCGACAATTCCCTGTTTTGCAATGGTATGCTACACCTGGAAGATGAGGTCCACATGGGTACAGTCTGGGTGGAAGAAACAGTATTTGTAGTCATCTGAATAGGTTGAAAACTGTCTGTAACTTCTTTGAATGGGGCTGATCTGGACCTAGCCTAGTGTGATGGTGGTTAAGTAGTACGCATGATGGTATGTCGACATGTCATTAACCACCTTGTACAAGCAGGGTCAATTGTAAATTGGATCTCCTGCTTACAAGAGAGTACTCCTCAGACTTTCATTCAGATTGCAATGCTAAGTTTGATTCCTGCTGACGTCCTGTCGTGGTATAACGAGTGCTCGACTTTCCGTATCTGATCTTTGTGGTGGGGACTCCATACTGTAGCACAGTAGTCCAGGTTAGATCTAACCATACTGATATAGGCATTCGTCTTTGCCTCCTCGTTGTTGGAATTGCTCTTCTGTGACAATTTACTGCACCCCTTCCTCAGACACGATGATATCCTGCATATCAGGGAGTGGAGTGCCCTCCAGTTTTGGAATCTGGTCATCGTCTACTATGTGTGAACATTGACTCGATACTTGTCTGTTGATTAATATATCCACCTTGTCATTCGCGGTGTTGAACATGCGCCCATGGTCCTTGAGTGGGGCTATACCAGTTGTTTATTTTCGCAGAGACTTGATGTAGCTCCAGAAGCGTTGATTATTTACAGGGCGCGATCAACTTCTGGGTCTCCTACTTCAATGAAGTTGTTAATATAGGACCAGTAAGATTAGACGTTCCGCCTTTTGTACACCCTTTTACTTTCCTTTATTTTCTGATGTCTGTTTTTGGTTGACTTCATCTTTTTTGAACAGTCCGATTTCGTTTTCGGATCTGGGATCTGACTGTCTTGTTGATCCATGGCTTCTTTATCTTTTTGCCACTTAAGAGTTTGGTAGGGATGTGGTCGCTTCATTAGAGTAGTTAGAATGTCCTTGAATTTGGTCCATAGTTATTCAGAAGTAGAGTTGTTCTCCCATGGACTTGAATTCCTCATGGGCTTGTGTCAGGACGGCGCTTCAGCCGGTAGAGTGTATAGTAGTATGCTATTCTTGTTATAGTAAACGTATCATTACTTTATAATATTGTGGTCGGTGGTTCAATTCTGATTTTGAGACTGTCTAATACAGAAACTGAAACAAAATGTACATGTATATCCTCGATATATAGTTCATTATTATTTACATATATACACTTGACCACACTGGTCAACGTGTAGATGGCGAATGCACATCGTTATGTCATAAATACACAAATGGTGAACACATGGCATACATTGATGGAACGAGGGAATGAGTTGTAAAATACATGGTTATTAACTTATTCATAAGTATCTTTTAAACTAATACAATATTTCAGAGTACAAACTAAAACATAAATATGACACTAACCTGAAACAATATGTATATCTTAGATATATAGTTAATATTTATTTACATATAAACACTCTTGACCACACTGGTCAACGTGTAGATGACGAATGCAACGCACCGTTGCATTCATCAATCAACATTGCATAGTCATGGGTCACAGGTTAGTATTTGGTGTTAGTGTTAACGGTACTTTGATAATAAGGCTATTGGAAAAGCAGACTGTTTTAAGGTTTATAAAGGCATATTGGAAGTAATTTATGGGGTTTCAACCTACCGATATACACCTGCTGTTTCACCTTTAGATTAAGGAGTACAATGAAAGACAACACCCATTATTTAGTTTTCTATTTTATTTGTGTAACCAAAACGATAACAATCTCAGTCCTACGACATACTCCAACTTCTTTTAAAAATGTCGTCCCGACATTTCCACCTCTGTAATCATTTACTACAATAAAAAGTGATGATGAAGATGCCGAAACATGTAATAACTAACATAAAATTCAGAAACATATCTATAGCTGCCGCTGTATGCTAAATAAATATGAATATAACCATAGAATATAAATGCCTAAGGTCACCTTGAGGTTATTAAGGACTATTGGTCGCTGTCATTTCTGAAAAATAAGCAGAAACATTAATCCCTGGCATTTGAAAAATAAGCAGAATTGTTAATCGCTGCCATTTCTGATTTGCTTGCGTGAGTACTGTCTACATTGCTGTCCTCATCTGTATCATCACTCTCAGTGCGTGAGAGATTGATCTCATGGTCATGTTTGTTGTCATCATCAGGGTTGTTTTCTTCAGGCACATCAGTGACGGACATGAAAGGGAGGAGAAGATTACGGTGCAGGGACCTATACTTCCTAAACCGCGTTCCTTCCCGTTTCACTTCGTACACATGAATGTCGTCATTTGGCTGGCAGATCACAATATAAGGTTGGTGTTCCCAGAGGTCTGTAAGCTTCTGTTTCCCTCTGATTGAGACATTTCTGATCAGTACTCGATCTCCAGGGACCAGGACAGAACTCCGCGCCCGTTCGTCATAGCGGTTCTTGTTAATTAATGCCTGCTGTCTTGGCTGCTACTTCCCTAGTTTTGGCGTATGCTGTCTTGAGACGGTCTCGCAGTTTCATCACATATTCAGTTTGTTTGCTAGCAGACAAAGTGTCTGTTGGCAACCCGAAGAAAGCATCGATGGCAAGTCAGGGGTGTCTGCCGAACATCAGATAGTACGGGGAGTACCCTGTACTCTCGTGATGAGTGACATTGTACGCATGCACCTGCGCCTTCCAATCAGCCTTTTGATAATTTTCAAGGGTACCTAGCATTGTAGAGTAACGTTTTGATTAAACCGTTCGGCCATCCCGTTACCCATCGGGTGGTATGGCGTCGTCCTGGTTTTCTTGGTGCAGGCTAGCAGACCCAGTTCCTGGATGAGATTAGACACAAAGTTCTGAGCCTGGTCGCTATGAATCCGTGCTGGGAAGCTGTAATGGACGACGACGTTCTCGTAGAAAATTCTCGCTGTAGTCTTCGCCGTCTGATTCCGTGTGGGATAGGCCTGTGCATACCGAGTAAAGTGGTCGTTTATCACCAGCACGTCTTCATAGCCTCCTTTCGATCTTTCCAAGGACAGAAAGTTAATTCAAATGACTTCCATAGGCGAGGTAGTTTGAATAGGGATGAACTGAGCCCTTGTTGGCATGCTTTTGCGCCTGATGCATCTTCCATAGTTTCTGACCATTACCTCAATATCCCCGTCCATCCCTGGCCAATAGAAGGGTTACTTGAACAGTGATGCTGTGCAATCTCGACCCTGATGGCCAAGATCGTCATGGAGGGCCCTGAATACATACGTCTTCTCTTAAATTTCTTGGAAGGATCACCTGTCGGTGCTCTTCTCCATGGACTGAAGCTTGTCTGTAGAGGACATCTTGAAACAGAATAAGTTTGTTCCAATCCCGCAGGTAAGTAAGAATATCAGAAAATGAACGATCAGTTGACTTAGCCGGTTTCAGACCGTCTCTGACATGCTCTACTACTCGAGATATGACTGTGTCCTGACGCTGTGCCTTTGTCCAGTCTTTCGAACAGAGACTGCTGGAATAAAGTATTTCCGGTGGAATGTGTGGTTCTTTATCAGCAGGTGGTGTTTCCGGTGTTCTGTGTGTATCTGAAAATGACCCTATGTCGGCTATTGCTGCCATACTGAGTGCCTTAACAACTTCAATATGCTTTTCTTCTTGGTGTTGCCTTCGAGAGAGACCATCTGCATCTGCGTTCTGAAGACCACTCCTATATCTTGCCTGATAGTCATACTTGCCAAGGGAAGCCAACCATCTTTGGCCAGTAGCGTCTAACTTAGCAGTAGTATTAACATATGTGAGAGGGTTATTATCCGTCACAACCTCGAATTTCGTACCATATAAGTAGTCGTGGAGCTTTTCAGTCACGGCCCAATTAAGGGCGAGAAACTCGAGCTTGTGAGCGGGTTAGTTCCTCTCAGCGGGTTTCAGGCTTCTACTGGCGTAAACGATGACTCGGTCTTTGCTGTCCTGTAGTTAATAAAGAACCGCACCCAGACCTTTTAAGGAGGTATCTGTATGGACTTTGAATGGTAAGTTATAGTCGGCATAGGCGAGGATTGGTGGATTTGTAACTATGCTTTTAATTTCCTCGAAAGATTGTAGTGTTCTGTTTCCAATTTGAATGGAGATTTCTTGACAGGCTTCTTTTGCTTCTGTTTCTGTTTTTTCGAAGGATGGCCAATGAGAAGATTATTTAACGGACGAGCAATCGACGTAAAATCCTTTATTAACCGGCGGTAGTATCCCGCAAAACCTAAAATCTGGCGGACTTCCTTGACTGTCTTAGCTATGGGCCATGTTTTTACTGCCTCAATTTTCTGAGGATCTGCTTGGATACCTTCGGCAGAGACGACATGTCCTAGATATGTTTAGTCTTAAAGAACTCGCACTTCGAGGGTTTGATTTTAAGATTGTAATCTGAAAGTCTCTGAAAGTCTCTGAAAAACTGCGTCGGGCCTTTCTATATGATTGTCTACGTCTGCGCTGAAAATTATTATATCATCCAGATATATAAGACAGTCTCTGAGATTCATGTCGCCCATGCAACGTTCCATCAAGCGCTGAAATGTAGCCGGGGCGTTGCAGAGCCCAAAGGGCATGCGGTTACATTCGAAGAATCCAAGGCCATTCCAACTTGGAAAGCAGTTTTTGAGTCGCCATGCGTGAGCATGACTGACTCTTTGGAGTCATGTATACTGCAATTTCTGAAGTTGGAGTTTTTGGTTGAGGAGCTTTACGCAGTTCGAAAATGTAGTCTGTTTAAGTGCCTCAAATACAACTTAATTTGATAAGGTGACTGTCATAAACGTTATGTATACCGAATAATATAACTACTGATTGTGAAATAATGAAATGATTGTAATTGTATACAGTATAAACGTGTCTTTTTTGTAGATGTACCGAAATATTATGCGCATTAACAGTTTTTGGACGAGGAGCTTTACGCACTTCGAGAATGCACTTCGAGAATGAAATTCCTTTAACTGCTTCAAGTATAACTTAATTTCATAAGGTGACTGACATGAACGTTATATATACCGAATAATATAACTACTGATTCTGAATAATTGTCATTGTATACAGTATATACATGTCTTTTTTGCAAATGTACTGAAATACTATGCGCAATAATACACGCATAAATATTTTATGAATGGAAAGTTTCAATAGCGCAGTTACCCAGATGTCGAACATCTTAGTACTATTAATTCATTTCATTCGATAGCGCAGCAGAAACTCGATAATTATCCATTCATTCAAAACCATTAATTTGAAAATGTACAATCATTGACGAAAAATAAGCAATCATTTAATACATTTTCCGCCCCCAATTTCTAAATCAGTAAGCTAAACATGCCGCTCATGCGTGGCCTACAGCGGGACCTAGATAATGAGCTTTACTGTCAAATTGGGAACTAAATGTCTGTAAATATTGTAGTTATTGTGCCTAGTACTTTGGGAAATAGTATAGCATCTGATACAAATAAATACACAAGCTGATGAAAAGAATTTGTCAAGAATTGCTCATTTCTACTACCAACAACAACAAGGTAAACAAATTTAGACATGTGTTAAGGGTCGTTATGCTGTAAATAAAGTGAATGCTATTGTGTTTTACTGCTCTTCACTACTTATTAAATAAGTTGATGCATTAATCAGAAAAAAATACAATATACTAGACACTGACCATACTTCTTTGTTTGTTTACAGTTCATATATTTTTATTGATATTTTTTTTACTGCTTTAATTGTTGATTAATTTTGCAATAACTTTTAACCTTTCGTTTTCTTGTAGACGGATTTATATAGCTCAACTTCTCTTTCTAATTATTTTCTTTGTTTTCCTTAATATACAACAAAATGTTTATAAACCGTATAAGCAGAGTAAGACAGATTTAAAAGAGCAGCTGAACTATATACCAATATTCACAAGAAAACGAGAGGTTACAAGATATTCTACAGTTAATAGTTTATGTTTATCCACCAGTTATATTGATTTCTGCTTACAATTTGCATGCTCCAAGACACGCAATTAAAATAAAAAGTTGAACAACATAACTACATTGCTGTTTCTTTAATACCATCCTGATGTCTATAGATACAAAGACAAAATGCTTCCTTGTTGGCACAATGATGAAACAATAAATTCACTATCTCTGTCAGGAATATATCATCTTGTCAAAATGAACAGCCTTACAGTTTTCTACTTGAACATAAAACCAGCAGGCCTAGTGTGGTTTCGGGGCAAAGAATAGCACCACTGCAGATCCCGTTTTAGGGATAGGCAGAGGGGTAGAACCCCCCTCACTTTATCATTTGTTGTTCATGCTCAATAAAGGTCTTCATCATGACCCCTGCATTGGTTCAGGTGCCATCTCGCTCAAGTCACTGAGCAATGGCAGAAAAACAATAAACTTGGCTCCAGAATAAATGGAGTGTCTACAACATAATTTGCAGCAACTCTGCAGTTCTTCAGGTGAGAAGGTTCTAGGCCCATTCTCCACATTTTGATCTTGATGTACATGGAGGATGAGCAGGCATATTCATTCCTGTTAGGCTCCATATAATCTTTCATGTGTTGGTGCGCCTTAAAACCCAATTCAATTCAATAAAACCGGCAGGTCAATCGATCTGTTTTATTTCCTTTGAACAAATGTTCGAGTGTCTGATTTATCAACAGTATTTCCGTTATGTACGCCAGACAGTTAACCTAAACATGCTTTGATGGGTTGAACCAATACAGACACAGATTCTTCACAAGTACCTAAAAACGCATGTATCAATTCAGCTCGCTTACTCCAGTACAAAAAACATCTCATGCTCTAAGCAGTAACATTTCATTTTAATACGCCACACCTGTAAAATGTAACATAACCTTAAGGCTTTAACCTCACCAAGAAGACAGACACTGTTCAATCTTGGCGACTCTCAGGACCTCCAGTCCTTTGATTTCTTTGTCCGCCTCTCGTAGCTCGAACTGCAAATTACCTGACTTGAGGTCAAGTTTTGAAAAGTATTTGGAGCCGGCCATGAGATGCAGAGTGTCCTCGATCTGTGGTATGGCGTAATAATCTTTCTTTGTGCGTTGATTCAGCTTCCTGAAATCGATACAAACTATAATGCTACCGTCCTTCTTACGCGCTATAACTACATTGGATGACCACGGACCTTTTGACTCCCTAATGGCACCAATTTCTAACATCTCTTGAAGGTGCTCCTTAACCTCATTGAATATTGCAGGTGGAATTCTACGGTAGGGTTCTTTGAATGATGCATTGTCTATTAATTCTATGTTGTG
Source organism: Cyrtodaria siliqua (assembly GCA_037043455.1). Taxonomy (NCBI): domain Eukaryota; kingdom Metazoa; phylum Mollusca; class Bivalvia; order Adapedonta; family Hiatellidae; genus Cyrtodaria; species Cyrtodaria siliqua. The sequence continues at coordinate 198,986 of JAWPHD010003736.1, read as the reverse complement.
TTCGACTTCTGAAGTATGGCCAAGGTCTGTTGATGATTGCCATTTGTCAAATAATTGGTACATTTTTAGTTTTTGTTGCTCTTTAAGGTGGCTGTCTTCGAGGTTTACACCATAATTAGTCTTTGCTTCTTTTTCGGGTTGATGTTTTTTTTCGGTGTTTGCAGGTTTGTCATTGCTTTTATCTTCGTCTTTATTTGATCTTTCTTCTTTTTCAGGACTTGATTGCTGATGTTGATGCGCTGTTGCTAATTTATCAAGCACTGGTGCTTCACGGAGAACATTAACTTCATTTAATTGGCAGAGTTTATGCTTAGATGGAATGGTTATTGTTCTGGCTGTTAAACTGCACACTGTAACAGGAATTCTTGCATTATTTCAAGTGAAACTACTCGTGGACAAACTGTTACTCTGTAACTCTGTTTTCGAAAATATTGTCTAGTGGTTTTGTTACAGCTGACTGTATGTTTTTTTTTGTTTTCTAACGAATCCTGTAACTGTTTTTGTTTCCATTGGGTGTATCACAACTTGTTTCGTCGTTTTCACTACTCCAACTGATGAGTTAACATTGCTCGAAAAGCTGTATTCCATGTCTCTGGGGTGTAACTACTTTCTGTCGAAGCCATTTCTTTCAGCTCTCTAATTATATTCGTTCCAATGACTAATGGAACTGCTTCTTTATCGTTTTGCCACTTAAGAGTTTGGTTGGGATGTGTCGCTTTATTAGAGTTGTTAGAATGTCCTTGAATTTGGTCCATAGTTCATCAGAAGTATAGTTGTTCTCCATGGACTTGAATTTCTCATGGGCTTGTATGAGTTCTTGCTTTATCGAGTCGTAATCCGCTTTTTTGTAGCAGGAAACCTTCCTTGGTCGGGTAATCGTTTTTGAAGGACGTAGACTCGATTCCACATAAACAGCTTCATCGTCGGAAATGCCTAAATCTGACAGTAACGCGTTTATAAACCTGTTTATTTACATATACCCCAAGTTAGTCATACTACAAAAACTTATGAAAAATAACCTATTAAAAATTCATTGATAAGAATTTTGTGCGGGCTCCAAAACTGGCCATGCCAATTCACGGGCTTCACAATGAACAGGATTGGCCTCCTTCCAGCAAATCGACGCGCTTTTTCCTGATTGGCTGAAATAATTTCAAAGCAGAAATCGGAATGACTGCTTTACAATTCTGGGATGTCATCCGAATTCACCACTTTAATCTTGTATGAACAAATTTAATCATCAACTATCCTTGCTGAATTTATTCTATTATCTACTGCTGCATCTTGTAATCGCCATTGGACGGAATATGTAAAGCTTCTACCGGACGCTCTGCGCCGTATCAACTCTAATCGTCTATTGAAAAGCTCGCCAAACGGCCTTGTGCCAAAGGGGGCGAGGACAAATAAACTTATTGTAGTCCGAACCGGTTCGATAGCCTTGATGTCACATTGGTGGTGTGGGTGCCAGCTTGGTGAGGTGTACCTCAGTGGCGGGACTTACAATATGTGTGTATGGTGTTTATTACTATTCCAGCTCATGTTGCTAGACAAGGTGACTCCTAGATACCTGCTGGCGTCAGGGACTGCAGATAGAGGTTTATATAAACAGGTCCGGCTGGCGTCGACTGTTTTAAGCATGTTAATAAATATCAGTCAGCAGGTATGTAGACTGTATGTTTCTTCCCGTTGCTTGATAATATGAGGATCACATTGCAATTTACGGTGTTTTAACACTGCCAATTTTCCCTCCAGTCCTCAAGGGTAGTGAGGCATTGCCGCAGTAGATGACTCTTCTGAGGGTTACTTATGCCGCATTAGAGTAAACTGTCGCCCGCAAATAAACTGGCATCTGAAGATGCGTGAGCATAGAACTCTGTCTCCGATAATACTCGGTTGCGTCTAATCCTTCTAATACGATAGTCTGCGGTTTCTAGGAAACGCATGGATCCCATTGCTTGAATTTCCACTTACTCCGTAGTAGCCGAGTTTGTAGAGAAGTCTGGAGTGACACACTTTGTCAAATGCTTTCGTAAATTAGAACAGGATCACGACTATTTGCTCTCCTATCGCTAACCGATATACAGTCTCTTGAATAGTTGTAATTAACAGTGTTTCACAAGAGCGATATTTTCTAAAGCCTTGTTGACTGTCTGAGTATTCTGTGTTTGTCTAATATATAAGTGGACCACTCAGCTGCTGTGAATTATGTGCTGTAATAGCATACGTAATCGATGTCAGGAATAAAAGACGGTATATTTCTGCTTTTTGTTTCTTCCCTTTCTTAAATACTGGGACAACCAATGCAGCTCTCCAGTCCTGTGGCACCTCGCGAAAATCGATGTTGCACTGGTATATTTTTGTGAGTATTTGGGCTAGCTCTGTTGCAGCTGTCTGTAGGACAATGGCTAGGATAGAGTTAGGTCCTGTAGCTTAGTGGCTCTTCAGTCCTACAAATAGCATGTGGACGCCTTGCCATGTGACTCTTTATTTCCGACATAGTCTGATATGGGCTTGGTCTCTTGTGGTACTTGTTTTTTTCTTAGTAAATGCTAAATGGAACTGCTCATTATTGATGGTTGCCTTGCTTTGACTGTCGCTCTTTAAGAATCCGTAAGAGTTTTTGAGTGGTAGTGCTCCCATTGACTCCTGTCCCTTGCTCTTGATGAAGGGATTATTTAACGTTTTCCTTGTGAGGGCCGCTCACTTCTTCCATCTAGCTCATCTTGGTCTTGTTTCCTACTGGACTTCTTGTAGTCGCTTTTACTTGTCCGATTATCTCTTCTTGCCATTTTGTCTGGCTCTCTTGTGGGTCTTTCGCTTCCGTTTTAATTCCTTTTTCATGCTGAAATTCATCCAATTATAGATGTAACGGCCCTAACGGGTCGTGGCAAGCTGGGTTGGCATTTTCCTTGATAGGCTGGTGGACAGCCGATTTGAAGTATTCCCAGGTACTATTAGTGTTGCTGTATGATGATGGGTCCTGTTAAGTCTCAATACCATTTACGTACGCTTTTTCCAGAAAGATACTTGAAATGAATTGGATTTTATAATCGCATCAACAGCTGAGTTCAAATGGGGACTTTCCAGCTTCCATTGGTGGAGGCAGACACCACCTGCCCCTCCGGGTGATTTTCATGCACGAACGGGCACTTATGTAGAACCCCTGACGTTCCTCAAGCCAGTTAGAGACAGTCGGATAGCTTCCTCACTTAAAGATTCCTGGTTCTATGAGGGTTCGAACCCACAGCAGTGAGTGGCAAGTGATTTCAGTTAAGCGACTCTGACCACTTTGCCACGGATGGCCCTCCACAAGTAGAGTTTATGTCTTACCGGCTTAGGACGATAGGGGGCAAGTGTAGAGTCGAAGAGGACAATGTCGTGGTCACTGTTACCAATAGGGTGAAGGGGTATCTCACTTTATATCTATAGGATCGGAGGTTAGGATGCGATCGAGTGTCTTTTCTTTCATGATTGGAAAATCTACCAGTTGTTTGAGTCCGTTGTCAGCTGCAGTGACAATGCAGGTTTGATTAACCCTAGATGGGTATATATATTGGTTTCCATTAATGCTCAGATAGTCCAAGCGATGTCATGGAGATTAAAGTCTCCCCCAATGAGAAACATGTTCCTATTGTTGCCTGTTTTGAGTGATAGGTTGTAGTGGTAGGTTGCACTCATCAGTCTTATTAGGTGATCTGTAGTACGATACTATATTATGGAATTTTTTGTCGTCAACCCTGATGGTGGCACTTACAATTTCGTTGTTTTTTAATGGGACGACAGTAGGGTAAGTGTGAGGTTTGGTTCACCCTAGAACCGGTTTAAACCCCCAGTGGCCTTCTTTGCCAAGGCGGTAGCCCTATTGTCAAACCTTTTGTGTTTGTGGTGTCGTTTGTTTTTATTATTACTTTTGCCTTCTTGTTTGTCTGTTTACGTGTTTGTTTCTGTGTTTTGGGGTTGACTGTCCTCCTTGAATGTTACTTTCCCTGTCCGATCTTTTTATATTTCTACACCTTTGTGTATATTTTGCAGGAGAAGCTTATTCTTAGCTGCTATTTAAAAGCGCTGTGTGGGTCTTTGGTCTGAGGGCAATATCCATTCAAAGATCGTTTGGCAATACTTCACTAGACAAGCTGGAGGCATCAATCCACGTTTCCGTACAAAGTATAACATCTAGATCAGTGTCGTTAATCCGAACTTCTAACCCTTCTTCTGGAGATTTTAAGAGTTGCTATTCAGGATTTTTAAGGTCTTCCTGGGCTGAGGCTTGAAGTGTGTTTTGGAGATGATGTCATGACAGGGATGTCAGAATTGTCTCATAAGCTAAATGGCATGGATGGTTGCTTGGAAAGGCTGATAGATCTGGTTGTTGAATCTGAAGCGTCCGGTACTGAGTGTGTCATGGATGAGTTGTTTGGTTTGAGGCAGGACGGTTATGACCAGGTTTCTTCTGTCGGGTTGCTGAACGACATTCCAAGGCAGGATATAGACTCCAGCTTGAATGCTTTGGAGCATATGCCGCAATGAAACTTAGAGCATCTTAGCCTGGATTTGATTCGAAACCACACAAGAGAAGCAGTGTAAATATATCATAAGTGGATTTGTCTGGGACATGGGTAACCAGCTGATGACGAACGTGACATATCCACTAGAAAACGTGTACATGAAATGCGATTGGTTTGATAAGGCACATACTCAAACCTTCATGTCTGGTTGTTTGCAGTAAAGGGCAATATAGGGTGCAAACTCTAGGATGAAACATTGTAGATGAACTTCTAGCTGAACTAGCTGTCAAATTGCGTAAAAGCTCACTGTTACACCACATGTTACATGCACAGATTTAGAGAACATATCATTGCAATTTGCACCCCACTTGACAATTTGTTTTTGAAGTTGTAGGATTTTGGAGCGGGGTGAGGCAGAGATCTGGGTGGGATCAATACAAATGTATGGTGTGCATATGTTATTGTTTGCGCAGAGACATAATTTAATACTTGCTCGACCTCTGGATTGCGGTTCTTGATTTGAATAATGCATGTCTATGGTAGGCCCTATGCTTTTTATTTATAATGTAAAACAAATCTGGTCATGTTTAGAGCAAGATACATGTATAACCGTCTTGCAGTTAATATGTATATTGATATGTTTTAAACGTATTTGTACTTTAGTTATTCTAAGTTATTATTTTGTTAGATGTATGCTATTTGTATATATGTCTGTCTGTCTGTCTGTCTGTCTGTCTGTCACTTTCATTTTGCATCCGATCTTTAAACTTGGCCAGAGTCTTAATATCCATAAGAGCTCATACGAGTTCGAAAACCAGCAATATAGGATAATAAACTTCAGACTTATGGCCCTTGATTTAAATGAAATTTTCTATATTTTGCATTGTAAACACTCTAGCATCTTCATTTATAATTCGATCTTTATCAAACTTGGCCAGATTTTTAATATCAATAAAAGCCACGATGGGTTTGAAAAACACCAGTATCGGACAAGTAACACCGGAGTTATGGCCCTTGATTTTCTTGCTTTATTTTGCCTCGTTAAGAGGATAGTGCCTTCATTTTCTGTCTGATCTTTACCAATCTTTACCAGGCTGTTAATATCAATAAAAGCTAGGATACATTTGAAAACCAGTTAGATCGGATTAGTAACGAGAGTTGTGGCCCTTGATGTATTGAAAAATGCGTATTATTTTGCCGTATTAAATCTGTAGCTACTTTGGTTTTCATCTCATCTTATCAAACTTGACCAGAGTGTTTATATCAATGTAAACTCTTAATAAGCTTGGCAATCATCTATCTCTTTTTTTCAATCACCAGTGCGGTGACCCATTTATTCTCCACGTAATTTGGCATGTTGTGGGTCGGGCAGGACCATCCCACCGCACGCCTTACAAGCAAACATAGACAATATAAAACAAACAAACATACAAACATATCTAAAGATGACTATATACATATTATAATATTGGACTTGATATACGAACATCTATATAAAACGGTAGTCTTTACATTTCCTAATTATCAAATTATAGACATTTGTATAAAAACACAACTGAGTAAAGTAATTTTGTTTTACGGGGAAAAGATAACTAGCTCTTATTAGTAATGACAGAGTTGTGGCTCTTGATGTATTGAAGAATACGTATTATTATTTCGTATCTGTAGCCACGTCATTTTCATCTGATCTTTACCAAACTTGTTCAGACTGTTAATATCAATAAAACCTCAAACCTGTTTGAAAGCAAACAATGGCCCCGCCATCTCTTTTTTATTCCCCACTACAGAATTTTGAGGGGACATATAACGTTAGCCATGTCAGGCCGTCCATCCCGTCTCCTTCCACAGTTTTCAACCGATTGTTTCGAAACTTTAACCAGGATATGTTGTCTGCTTTTTATACGCAAGCTTCATAACCGCTGCTCCCAACTAAATACCATTATGTTTATTTCGCTCTTCGGGGCATTTAATTTTATTAGATACTGGGACCATACGCCGTACGACATGGGGAAGCAGTAAACGCCATGTCCACCGCCATATGCATGCCATCTTCGGGATGGTTAAAATTGTGTTCTATTGATTTTATGAATATTGAGTTCTGCTCAACCTGGGGCTAGAGGGCGTGAGCGGTAGCTAGCATATTTCACGACCGCTCATGAACAGTCTGAATCAAACCGAGACTGCAATATTTCGTACGTGTCGTGCTCGGCCGTTTCCAAAGGTCCATTATCATACTCTTTTTTACAGAATGCTTACCTATGATGTCAAAATGTAATTATCAGATTTCTAGTTTTTTTTATTAACTTATCTTGGTCATAAAAGAAAGTGGGGCAAATTCATAAACTACCCATGACATACTAGAAATATCAGAGTAATGACCCTTGATTTATTTATTCATGTTGCAATTTGCTTGGTTAAATCTGTAGCTATTTCATCTTTCATCTGATCTTTAACAAATTTGTTCAGAATATGTTATTATAAATAAAAGGCTGAAAACCAACCATATTTGATCTGACTCCCATCTGCCATCCATCCCTATCGACCACATATTGACCCCCAATATTTTAAAAACATGTTTTATTTTATGATGTCATAAAAGAAACTGGAACAAATTAAACAACTAGCGAGATCAGTATCAGACAAGAAACAGCAGAGTTATGATCATGACCTTTAATTATTTTAACATGTTTGTTAACATTCTACTTTCTTCATTTATTCATCTTGGACACATAGACGTAATAAACTTCTTAAATCACTGATGGACATAACAACATGTGCAATACAGCAGTATATAACTCGCTTCTTTAATTCTTTAATTGGTCACCTAACTGAATTAGCAAATGGTGGGAGTTAGTGATTATATGATATCACTATAACAGCTGCAGCCGTGTACTAAGATTATAATTTGTTGAAGAGTAATTAATATAAATCATTTAAATTTTGACTTTAAACAAAATATATGTCAAAATCAAGTCGCACGCTTGAATTTGCATTTGAAAAAAATCTTCGCGTGCATTAAATCTTAAAATTTTAAAAGTCTCAGGATTTTGTTTTAAAAATATTTGTCAGGCCTTAATGGTTGGTGAGCTCATCTCATCGTGAACACTATTTGAATACCACGTGATCAATATAAATATATAATATCAACATCGACAGATAACAGATTATAAACTAATATCCTTTATCATAATGCGCATTGGAACGTACTACAATTTGAACAGTGCATAAGCAGGATGATTTAAGACATCACGTCAGTTACCCACCTCCCAGGATGGCTAGTGGATTTTCACGAACTATTGAAGCTGGTCTTGAACCGTTTTATGAATTTACATGTATTTTGAATGCTTATTCATTATTTTCTTTAACCATTTAATTGTTATGATACTTGCATGGGCTTGGCCACGCCCCTTTCCAAGAGTGACTTGAGCTAGAAGTGAAAGGTCAAACAAATCAAAATATGTCAGATAAATGCTACATTTTCAGAATTGTTAAAGAATTGATAAATTTGTCAAACATGAAATTGTGAAGTTTACCATCACTCAAAAACAGGTTAATCTTTACCGCGGTTAACAAATATGGCGGCTCCCATGGACAGTTCTGTAGGGTAACATGCTGAATTTTAACTTTAAGCGTACTAGTCATGGATTGATCTTGAAAATAAGATACAACATTTTGAATCCGTTAGCTCTGTTTAATGTTTATTATCGGGAAATGCGTTGTGGCCTATGGGAAAGCAAATAGTGAATCGCAGCCTATATTATATTTTATTTGTAAAAAGAGTCCCTAAAGGTTTGTGAATTGATGGGGTCAACAATATGTGAAAATAACTAAAATTACCAATTAGTGAAAGTTGATTTCTGCAATAACTAAATAATTATTTATCATGTCTGTATATACCTAATGTCCTTTATCAATCTAGGTGTAATAATATCTTTCATGGAATAATAAATAAAGGGATCAATGTGGGTCTTTTAGCCAAAAGCGATATGTAGGTGTGGTCTTACGTGTAGCAGAACAGGTATGGTCTGAAGCTATATGGGAGTGGGTATTTCGAAGCCCGCCTCCTCTAGGTTCTTTTCAACGGGTGGGTGTGTACTTACTTGTAACATGACATGTATGAGTGTGGGCTACCTGAAGCCTTCTGACTCTGTTCTTCTGTACATTACGTGGGTGTATATTTACGAGTAAAATGACAGGTATGATCCGTTTTGGTATGAGTATGATTAGCTTAAAGCCTTCTGACAATACGTTGGTGTACTGTAATATGACTGAGTTGTGGGTATGTAAATAAATAGGTTTATAAGTGCGTTTGTCTCGCCGCAAAGCTAGCTTTTATAGCGATATCGGTAGAGCGCCCTCTTCACGTGCAAGGGGTCCCGAGTTCAAACCTGCTGAGTGCCTAAATATTTATGTGTATCCTTTTCGGTCCGATTACATCGGTAGAGCGCCCGTTTCACATGCAAGGATCCCGAGTTCAAACCCGCTCAGTGCCTAGATATTTATTTGTATTTTTTCCGGTCCGATTACAGTACACTTAAGTGTAACATGATAGGTATGAACTGTATCTGTATGAGTGTTGGTAGCTTTTATCCCACGGTATCAATGTTCTGTACAATATGTGATTAACATGATAGATAATAGCCTATATGATTGTTATCTACTTGAAGACTTCTTAAGGTATGTTCTGTACAATACATAAGTGTATACTTACTTGAAACGTGACATAATAAAGCCTATATATGTAGAGTATTGGCTACTTGAATATAGAAATAAAATTCGAACAGGAAAAGTAGCAGTCAAGGACGACACTCAACCACAAACACACACATCAACAAAGAACAACTTTAAAGATGAATAAAAGGCCAAATAAGACATCAAAAACACAGAAGAGTTGACAATAGGGCTATCGCCTCGGAACGGCCAGTGGCAAAAAAGGCCGCAGGGGGTTTAAACCAGGTTTTAGGGTGCACCAACCCTCACACTTACCCTATTGTCATCCCAATAAAACGGGACAGTGTACATAAAGAAATCCCCGCCATGAACTATTCTCTAACCAACAAGGCAGCATTAATAGGAAATATAACTAAAACACAAAGATGCTCGTGTAGATATAAATACAAAAAAACAACAATAGCCTAGAAAGCCACAAAGGAGGTACTCGGTGAATTGGCAGAAGCCAGAGCAACAAGAGAACAAACCATTTAGGGCACGACAAGACAATATTGCAGACAAACATCAAATGTCACCGTTTTTGTGGGCTTTAGGTAGACGTTATCATAGGGTCCACAGCCTGTCCGGTCATCGCACAATTAAAGAGGAAAGCATTCTTGAGAACTGTAAATGGGTCCACCGCCAAGCATGCAGTGCCTTCTGATTCTATATTATATACAATACGTACGTGGGTGTGGGCTTAAATGTAACCTTAAAGGACTGGCAGGTATGGCCTGTATCTGTATGAGTGTGGACAATTTGATATCTGATAATGTGTAGTTTGAGCTTCCTTCCTCTATGATCTGAACACTCTTACGTGTTACATTATAGGTATGCCCTGGTTCTGTACGGGTGTGGGCAACTTGAAGCCAGCTGCCTCTATGTTCTGTAAATATGTGGGTGGATATTTACATCCCATATGTATAGAAGGCAGACTGCTAGAAGGACTTGTAATTTGCTATGTATAAGTCTTAACCTAAACAAAAGAATAACATTGAATATATTATACAGGAGATAAAATATAGGCCAAAATTAAACATTTCCGTGTAACTTGTCTTTGGATCAAGCCATTAAACACTCTAGATAATTTATGGTTAACGGTTGCATTAAAGTGAGTAGATCAAGATTTATATACCGGTAGATCATGTTGTGTTCTTTCATCTCGTAAATTTGTGAATATGATTAACAGAGTAGTCGAATATTATTTATATATTATTTATCCAAGTTATACCAAGTGGAATATAGCTGTTCCATAAAAAGTTGGAGGTGAATACCGTATATTCACCGGAAGTTTACCATCATATGTCTATATATAACGCTGTGCATGATGTTAATACCCAGCCTACACTTATTCGTGGGGTACATTACCTAAACAAACGAAAACATTTTGTGTCAAACATTCGTGTTGATATAACATGTAGGACACTTTGCGGCTGATAAACGGACAGGTCGGACTGTGTAATTTACTTCAGTTAATATGAAATAGGTTAAACCTATGGGACGAGCAAAGTCCCTGTCTGATCGCGTGTGCTATATATATAGTATACATGTAACCAGGTACAGATCTACTTGCTAGATATCTAAGAACTGTGATGTTTTCCCTTCGTCCCCAAATATCCAAAGAGACAGATAATCGCGTGGAATGAAACGTTGTAATATCCAACCTGGATCGTCAAAATTCAAAGAGCTAGAAAATGTGTAACAGGACAGTACGTGGATCGAACCAACCTGTTAAATAGGCTATATATGAACCACTAGACGCATGCGCATACAACTGTAGCCGGCTTCCGTAAGGATCCCACCTATTCCCACCTATGTGTTATCAATGTGTTATTACATTAAGCAATTGTTGAAAAAGATTGATAATATGTTTTAAGCTATTTTGCAAATTGTGGGCTAAATTGATTTATAAATATTGTCTGCATGCTATAATTATAATTATGTATATTTGAGAATAAAATATTGTTTAAAATATAGCGTTTAGAGACTCTTGGATTGCTCTATGTTGTATAAATCACTTCGTAATATTTTTCAATCAATGCATAAATAATCAATTGATGGTCCTAGAAATTGGAAAGTTATTGTTGTTCGGATGTGTGTGTACGTGTACAAACAGGGAGAATGTGTAGAGGTCCCTGTATTGAAAACCACCACCACCACCACCATCACCATCATCACCATCACCACCACCACCACAACAACAACAACAACACATAAAACAACGACAAAAACAAACAACAAAAACAACACTGTTATTGCATTATTTAAAGCAGCGTGATCACAATGACTATTTAATGGTTGGTTTTATATGACGGTCGGTTTGTCCGTGCTGGAGACAGACCACCCACGTTTTCATGGGTAGAACCAGAACTGTATACCCCACGCCATCCATAAGAATCGATCGACACTTTCTCCCTTACAGGTCGATCTCTTAGTGGGATTCGAACCCGCAGCAGACAATGCCTGCGTACGCCTAATCATACCTGTTTAAGACTGAACATACCTGTCTAAGACTGAACAAATATTCTTACAGTACATTTTAAAGGAAACATCAATACTGATTCTTAACAAATCTGGCCGTGTTAGGTTTATTAGACAGTACTTTCCTACTTGCAAATCTTACTAAATATCATTGTTCAATATCATATTGAGTACTAATGAGTACAGTCCATTTTTTCAATGCGATGGGGAGCAGTCCATTTTTACAAACACACTTTTCCACTTTTCAGACTTGTGTGTCATAGGTGATGATCCAAACTTGTTTTGGTCAAATTTGGCAGCAGTTGATTTGTTGCTTGTTGTTTTGTTTTCTGATATTAGGTGCATTAGTAATCAAACATATGAAATGAAAGACTGTTCTACTGCGTATTTTCCATTATCATTATTAAAAAATAATAGTTCTTCTAGAACATCTATCGTGTTTTACTTTCAGTTTAAAACTGGTATGGAAATATTCTTACTGCAAAAAAGTTATATGGTGTTTCCCTCTAACAGCATTGACTACACTTCACACTGCATAGTATGGAACGCCATGGCTGTCTTTGCATGAATAAGTTCCTTATACCGTGTGCATTCTGTAGTATATGCGGTCCTTAATTTACTATATTCGGTGCATATATCATTATCTGTTGTACAAAGTTCTTAATATGCTGTGCAAACGTCTTTATATGCTGTCCGAACTTCTTAATATGATGTCCAAACTTCTTTATATGCTGTGCAAACTTCTTTATATACTTTACATATGTCTTTATATGCTGTAAAAACGTCTTTATATGCTGTATAAACTTCTTTATATGCTGTACAAACTTCATTATATGCTGTAAAAACATCTTTATATGCTGTACACATGTCTTTATATGCTGTACAAACTTCATTACATACTGTACAACCGTCTTTATATGCTGTACAAACTTCTTTATATGTTGTGCAAATATCTTTATATGCTGTGCAAATATATTTATGTGCAAACGTCTTTATATGCAGTAGATGACTGTCTATATATTATTTGCATATTTCTTTATATGTTGTCGAAACGCCTCTATCATGAGTGGATTCGCACACACACACACACACACACACACACACACACACACACACACACACCACTTGATCAAAGATGTCATACGAACCAAACATGAAAACTGTTCTTGAGAAAGTAGGAGCAAATGCTCAACAAATCGCTACATTTCTTGAACAAAAGATAACATTTTACCCGTTCTCCGATGGTATTAAGACCTAAACGAGCACGCTCGTTGTCGATCAGATATTTACAAAGGTGGACGGAATCTAATTGCTGGTCAATACATTTTTGACAATGGGCATTTAGCCCCAATTTGACTAAAATATCAAAAATAACGTCTGCTGCCCGATATCGCTTTGGCGGTTGACTGTGATCGGTTTAGCGCTTTATGGTGTGACAGTCTTTTTCGCAATTACCACGCAGAGTTATCGGTCCTTGCACTCAGATATATCTCTGCTAACTACTCAATTACAAGATTTTGGTAAAACCTGTTAAATTGGAATATGTTTGCCTGAAACTTATTTATTTCTTGTGTAAATATAATTTTCAGAATATCTGCAAATTAGATGTTGCAAGATTTGAAATGATGCATGATTTTTTTTTAGTTTTAATCGGGACTATTTTACTACAAAAATAATACGTACTTAGGTCTCCTTAATCGAAACGCATATGTAAACATTTCAAACCGAAGCTCGATAGCAGAAAACTACTAAAAAAAATTAACTAATAGAGTTTTACTTTGAAAATATTGAATATAGGTCTATATTTTATCTTTGCGGATCACGCAAAAGGATTTATTTATTATAAACATAGTCACAACTTTTTTGAATAGTCACGTGACCTAACCGTTCGCCCTACTTTCTTTGACGTTGACAGAGTCAGAAATTACTCTAGTAGAGATTGTCTTTTTCACCGCTAATAAATAGTCCTACTTCGAAAATCGCCGAGATACTTCCGAATGAATTTTGATCATCATATAAAGAAGTTTCGACAGCACATAAAGAAGTTTCGACAGCATATAAAGAACTATGGACATCGTATAAAGAAAATTCGACCGCATATAAACATGTTCATTTATGACAGCATATAATGAAATAAAAATGTTTGCACTGAATAGATCGAAGAAACGACAGTATATAAATGAGTTTGGACAGCATATACATACGTTTGCATGTAACGAAGTTTGTACAGCATATAAAGAACTTTGCACATCATCTGGGATAATAATTGAAGCCCTGACATCATATACTGTTGTTTGCACATCCTATACAGAAATTTGCACAGCATATAATGACATTTGCACAGCATAAACTGAAGTTTGTACAGCATATAAAGACATTTGTACAGCATATAAAGACGTTTGTACAGTATGTAATGACATTTGTACAGCATATAGACATTTGTACAGCATATAAAGATGTTTTTACAGCATATAATGAAGTTTGTACAGCATATAAAGAAGTTTATACAGCATATAAAGACGTTTGTACAGCATATAAAGACATATGTACAGTATATAAAGAAGTTTGCACAGCATATAAAGAAGTTTGCACAGCATATAAAGAAGTTTGGACATCATATTAAGCAGGTTGGACAGCATATAAAGAAGTTTGATAGTTCCATAGTATGCGACAAAACATGAAAACTGTTCTTGAGAAAGTAGGAGCAAATGCTCAACAAATCGCTACATTTCTTGAACAAAAGATAACATTTTACCCGTTTTCCGATGGTATTAAGACCTAAACGAGAAAGCTCGTTGTCGGTCAGACATTTACAAAGGTGGACGGAATCTAATTGCTGGTCAATACATTTTTGACGATGGGCATTTAGCCCCAATTTGACTAAAATATCAAAAATAACGTCTGCTGCCATCGTTTTGGAGGTTGACTGTGATCGGTTTGGCGCTTTATGGTATGACAGTTTTTCACAATCTCCACGCAGAGTTATCGTTCCTTGCACTCACATATATCTCTGCTAACTACTCAATTACAAGATTTTGGTAAAACCTGTTAAATTGGAATATGTTTTCCTGAAACTTATTTATTTCTTGTGTAAATATAATTTTCAGAATATCTGCAAATTAAATGTTGCAAGATTTGAAATAATGCATGAAAACAATTTAGTTTTAATCGGGACTATTTTACTACAAAATAATACGTATTTAGGTCTCCTCAATCGAAACGCATATGTAAACATTTCAAACCGAAGCTCGATAGCAGAAAACTACTAAATAAATTAACTCAAAGAGTTTTTCTTTGAAAATATTGAATATAGGTCTATATTTTATCTTTGCGGATCACGCAAAAGGATTTATTATAAACAAAGTCATCACTTTTTGAATAATCACGTGACCTAACCGTTCGCCCTACTTTCTTTGACGTTGACAGAGTCAGAAATGACTGGTAGAGATTGTCTTTTTCACCGCTAATAAATAGTCCTACTTCGAAAATCGCCGAGAAATTCCGAATGAATTGAATTGATCATCATATAAAGAAGTTTCGACAGCATATAAAGAAGTTTCGACAGCATATAAAGAACTATGGACATCGTATAAAGAAAATTCGACCGCATATAAACATGTTCATTTATGACAGCATATAATGAAATAAAAATGTTTGCACAGAATATATCGAAGAAACGACAGCATATCAAGGAGTTTCGCAGCATATACATACGTTTGCATGTAACGAAGTTTGTACAGCATATAGGAAATTTTGCACATCATATGGGATAATAATTGAAGCCCTCACATCATATACCGTAGTTTGCACATCGTATACAGAAATTTGCACAGCATATAATGCAATTTGCACAGCATATAATGAAGTTTGTATAGCATATAAAGACATTTGTACAGCATATAAAGACGTTTGTACAGTATGTAATGACATTTGTACAGCATATAAAGACGTTTGTACAGTATGTAATGACATTTGTACAGCATATAAAGACATTTGTACAGCATATAAAGATGTTTTTACAGCATATAATAAAGTTTGTACAGCATATAAAGAAGTTTGTACAGCATATAAATACGTTTGTACAGCATATACAGACATATGTACAGTATATAAAGAAGTTGGCACAGCATATAAAGAAGTTTGGACAGCATATAAAGACGTTTCCACAGCATATAACGAAGTTTGGACAGCATAAAAAAAAATTTGGACAGCATATTTAGAAGTTTGGACAGCATATAAAGACGTTTCCACAGCATATAAAGACATCTGTACAGTATATAAAGAAGTTTGCACAGCATACAAAGAAGTTTGGACAGCAGATTAAGAAGTTTGGACCGCATATATAGACGTTTCCACAGCATATAAAGAACTTTGTACAACATATAATGATATATGCACCGGATATAGTAAATTAAGGGACAGTATATACTACAGAATGCACACGGTATAAGGAACTTATTCATGCAAAGACAGCCATGGCGTTCCATAGCAATGGAACACATTCATTTACGACTCGGTAGCTCAGTGGATAAGGTGTCCAGATTTGGTTGGCTCCCTGCCCGGCGGTGGATAAGGTATTGCGCTATAGAGCTGCAGACCTCTGTCCAGAGTTGGTTGCCGCCCTGAATGACGGTGAATAAGGCATTGCGCTTTAGAGCTGCAGACCTCTGTCCAGAGTTGTTTGGCTCCCTGCATGACTGTGGATAAGGCTTTGCGCTATAGAGCTGCAGACCTCTGTCCAGAGTTGGTTGGCTCCCTGCATGATGGTTGTTAAGGCTTTGCGCTATAGAGCTGCAGACCTCTGTCCAGAGTTGGTTGGCTCCCTGCATGACGGTGGATAAGGCTTTGCGCTATAGAGCTGCAGACCTCTGTCCAGAGTTGGTTGGCTCCCTGCATGACGGTGGATAAGGCATCGCGTTATAGAGCTGCAGACCTCTGTCCAGAGTTCGTTGGTCCCCTGCATGACAGTGGATAAGGCATTGCGCTATAGAGCGAGAGTTGGTTGGCTAACTGAATGACAGTGGATAATGCATTGCGCTATAGAGCTGCAGACCTCTGTGCAGAGTTGGTTGGCTCCCGGCATGACGATGGATAATGCATTGCGCTATAGAGCTGCATACCTCTGTGCAGTGTTGATTGGCTCCCTGCATGACAGTGGATAAGGCATTGCGCTATAGAGCTGCAGACCTCTGTCCAGAGTTGGTTGGCTAACTGAATGACAGTGGATAATGCATTGCGCTATAGGACTGCAGACCTATGTCCAGAGTTGGTTGACTCCCTGCATGACAGTATATAAGGCATTGCGCTATAGAGCTGCAGACCTCTGTCCTGAGTTGGTTGGCTCCCTGCATGGCAGTGGATAAGGTGTTATGCTATAGAGCTGCAGACCTCTGTCCAGAGTTGGTTGGCATCCTGCCAGACGGTGGATAAGGCATTGCGCTATAGGGCTGCAGACCTATGTCCAGAGTTGGTTGTCTCCCTCCATGGCGGTGGATAAGGCATTGCGCTATAGAGCTGCAGACCACTGTCCATAGTTGGTTGATTCCCTGCATGACAGTGGATAAAGTATTGCGCTATAGAGCTACAGACCTCTGTCCAGATTTGATTGACTCCCTGCATGCCGGTGGATAAGGCATTGCGCTATAGAGCTACATACCTCTGTCCAGAGTTGGTTGTGAATATGTCCATATTTGGACAGCTTCTGTTTTGCAAGGACACACATCGGCCACTAATAACTTTCACCAGGAATGATTCATAGTCGCAAGACTCTAATTCATTTCTAGTTTCAAGTCCACAACTATTTTGAACTTCTTTGAGAAAGTTCAGCTTTATGGCACTGAACATCTCGCACGCAGTTAGCGCGTGATATAAGGTATCGTTACACAGAAGAGTACAAACAGTGCATCTACTCTCTGTCTTCAGCCCAAACTTTGGCAATTGCATGAGCACGGTAAAGATCAATGCTTAGTAAAACATGATGTCAAAATAATTTTATTTAGCATATTTTAGAATTAGGAACATCGAAAACTGAAGTCATTCAAAGTGTTATAATTTATCTCAGAAGACACATCGACTTGAAATGTTTTATTGCAAAAAGAGCGGATTTAAACTTGTTATTTTGAAATGCATCGGTATCATCAATCAAGAGGGAAATACACAAAACATTGAAAATGGCATATTCGTATGTGACTAGTATATATTTTGGTTAAATTGGTTTTTATTCATTTAAATGCATTTTCCATGACTTGTAAAATACTCAATATTTGTATGTTAACATAGAAAAAAGTTTTCTTATTTAAATGATTTTTTTTGGGCAAATATTAATTTAAATATGCCAGAACGTGTAATAATCATTTAATCAATGCACAAACGGAAAAGTTAGAACTGAATAGCTTATAAAGGGACTGCAATTTAATTATCATCCCAGATACGTGTTTGTTTATGTACGTATGTGAACACGTGCGAGCACGTATGTATGCGTGTGGGTAAATAGTGACCTCGGTAGCTTAGTGGATCAGGCATTGTGATTTATAGCTAGATATATCTGCACCGTGTATATTCGCTCCCTGGCGGAGGCATGTCCGACGGGAAACTGCATCCATCAGCTTATTTCCCTCCGAGGTTGCTGTCCCAGTATAACCTAATATCAAATGTTAATGGGATGTAGCCCTCCGTTTCATTGTGTGTAGAATATTGTATTCTAAAACAACAGTTAATAATCCATGCTAAGATTTGTACACACTATTCATTATGTTTTATTTATTCAGATGTAGTAAATATATTTATCACAAAAAAATGTGAATACCTACATTTATTTATGTTTGCTTTGTTGCAAGTTGAATGTGTGATCTTTAATATATATGTAGGAAGGTATCCGTTTTAAAACGATTGAAACTCAAAGTATTTGTTTTGTTTGTATAGTATTTTATGTTATTTTCAACACATGTAAGGTTATATAAAATTATGACGATCGATTTTTTTGTGGTGGAGGCATACCACCCACTTTTCCTGTGTAAAGCCAGACTACCCGCCATCCGTAAAAATCGACACGTTCTCACTTAGAAGTCGAGCGCGAAGGAGGGTTAAAGAGAAAATGTAATATTGAACTATGATAATGTATTATCTAATCGATGTTTGCTCAACATCACACGGTGTTGTCTATGGTTAGATGATAGACAGATGTGTGATAAGTGATACAACAGGCCTTCCAAAACTGTTTAACACAAAATCCTGAGATTTTTAAAATTTAAGATTTAAAGCGCGCGAAGAACATTTTTAAATGAAAATTTGGTTGCGCGACTTGATTTTCGAACTACGTTTTTTTAAAGCTCAAATTTAAATTATTTATGCAATTAATACAAGTTGATGCATTATTTGACAGATATAGAAAATATTAAATTAGCATAGTAATTTTAATTTCTACCGCAAGTTGTTTTTTTAATGAAAGTGCACTTACTTTTCTAAACAGGTGCGTTCTTAATGCAAATACAAAGTCTTCATAACACATATACACATTATAATCATCGTACACAGCAGCAGTTGTTATAGTGTTACCACACACAAGGAGTTGCTAGTTCCCCACACTTGCGATTTCAGTTAGCTTGACCAATTAAAGAATTCACAGATATATTGGTATGTCGTTATGTCACTGAAGAAACTAATTATGCCCTTAGGTTAATTGTATAATCATTCAGTGCATTACATGGATGCCCCCCGTTTATTAGGCACCTGTAAATACTCCTCTGACTAAGGAGCGTAACAGGACCAACTCGGGAAAAACCTGATAAACTATGAAAATATAGCTGAACATTTTGTTTTGATGAAAAATGCGGATCTTTTACACATAAATCCGGAGATCCGGAGAGCGACTGAAAAATCCGGAGAATCCGGATTTTATCCGTAGATATGGCAGGCCTGAATTACTATTGTATATATTACCATACTGAATATTTTGAAAAAATCACACTTTTATCTAATAATTTAGATATAATTTAAATATATCCAAACATACTCTCTTGTATTTTATTCAGCTGAAGCTATTGTTGTTTGTACATGTATACTATATTGAAATTATTGGTAGTCTAGTATTCAATGTATTTCTTTCATGGTTTGTAGTTATGCATCAACATATACTTTCTCAAAGGGACGCGCTACTATATAGAATAAACATAATCGATCTATTATTGTATCTGTTGTTATTTCGTACCAGCACAATGGACAAAAAGTAAGGTTAAAGGTTCATGGAAAGCGTTAAGTAATAGAGTATGATAATAGATAATAGAGTAATAGAGTATGATAATATATAATAGATAATGTAGTATGATAATATATAATAGGTAATAGAGTAATAGAGTATGATAATAGATAATATAGTATGATAATATATAATACATAATAGAGTAATAGAGTATGATAATATGTAATATAGTATGATAATAGATAATAGATAATAGAATAATAGAGTATGCTAATATATATTAGATAATAGAATAATATAGTAATAGAGTAATAGAGTAATAGAGCATGATAATATATAATACATAATAGAGTATGATAATAAATAAAATAGTATGATAATATATAATAGGTAATATAGTAATAGAGTATGACAATATAAAATAGATAATAGAGTAATATAGTATGATAATATATAATAGATAATATATAATAGATAATATATAATATATAATAGATAATATAGTAATAGAGTATGATAATAGATAATAGATAATATAGTAATAGAGTATGAATATATATAATATATAACAGAGTAATATAGTATGATAATATATAATAGATAATATAGTAATAGAGTATGATAATGTATAATAGATAATATAATATAGTAATAGAGTATGATAATAGATAATAGATAATAGAGTAATATAGTATGATAATATACAATATATAATAGAGTAATATAGTATGATAATATATAATAGATAATATAGTAATAGAGTATGATAATATATAATAGATAATATAGTAATAAAGTATGATAATAGATAATATAGTATGATAATATATAATACATAATAGAGTAATAGAGTATGATAATATGTAATATAGTATGATAATAGATAATAGATAATAGAATAATAGAGTAATAGAGTATGCTTATATATATTATATATTAGAATAATATAGTAATAGAGTAATAGAGAATGATAATATATACATGTAATACATAATAGAGTATGATAATTGATAATATAGTATGATAATATATAATAGAGTAATATAGTATGATAATATATAATAGATAATATAATAATAGAGTATGATAATATATAATAGATAATAGAGTAATATAGTATGATAATATGTAATAGATAATATAGTAATAGAGTATGATAATATATAATAGATAATAGAGTAATAGAGTATGATAATAAATAATATAATATGATAATAGATAATAGAGTAATAGAGTAATAGAGTATGATAGTAGATAATAAAGTAATAGAGTAATATAGTAATAAAGTAATAAATATGATAATATACAATATATAATAGATAATATATAATAGAGTAATAGAGTAATAGTGATAATATATAACTGAGTAATAAAGTAATATATAATAGATACTAGAGTAATAGAGAATGCTAATATATAATATATAATATATAATGGAGTAATAGAGTATGCTAATAGATAATAGATAATAGAATAATAGAGTAATAGAGTATGCTAAAATATATTAGATAATAGAATAATATAGTAATAGAGTATGTTAATAGATAATAGCTACTAGATGATAGAGTAATAAAGTAATAGAGTATGATAATAGATAATAGAATAATAGAGTATGCTAATAGATAGTATATAATAGAGTAAACATGTAATAGAATATGCTAATAGATAATAGATACCAGATAATAGAGTAATAAAGTAATAGAGTATGATAATAGATAATAGAGTTATAGAGTAATAGAGTATGATAGTAGATAATAGATAATAGAATAATAGAGTAATAGAGTATGATAATAGATAATAGAGTTATAGAGTAATAGAGTATGATAGTAGATAATAGATAATAGAATAAAAGAGTAATAGAGTATGTTAATAGGTAATAGAGTTATAGAGTAATAGAGTATGATAATAGATAATAGATAATAGCGTTATAGAGTAATAGTAATTGAGTATGGTCTCCTCTAGTTGGTTGATTTACACATCGAGGTGCTTCACTCAACCGACGAGATGAGATCTTAGTTTATTTGTTGTGTAACATGTCCATTTCATCTGTCTGCCATTCTCTAACTTCAGACGTATTTTTTCCCAATTAAATGATTTACAACCGTGTGAACTACTAAATATTAAGGAAATACCAGTGACCATGCTACAACTATTGGTTTACAACTGCGCCAGTACAAATGCAATGTCAGAGGCCAAGCTACAACTATAGTATAGAACTGTTAACGAAATATTCTTGTAGCATGGTCGTTGACATTTTTTTTGTATTGCACAGTTGTATATAATTTACTTGAAATGGTATCATGGTCGCTGACATTTCCTTTGTATTTGCACAGTGGTCAATGTCATCAGTAGATTAGCTCTTTGTAAAATTCGTCAAGGATTTGATTGACACAAACCTTGAAATATAAGCTGTTGCCTAACATAACATAACGATAACACTATTTAGATGATTTGTAGTATAGAAAGAAAGAAAGAAAGATAGATAGAAAGAAAGAAAACTAGAAGAAGTATGTTCATATTGAGTTTGCTTGAGATAACCGCTGGCCAGCTGAAGTGTTGTTCATTACGTGGTCCGAGTATTAATTTTCATACCCCTCCAACACCTTCTACAAGAAGCGAAAACGGCATTTGGTATCGTTGGTGTAAAAAAAAAACTACAAATAAACGTGGTCTTCAATACCAGAATGAAACAATGTTCATCTTAAAATATTGTATCTAATTGTATGTGTCAACAGAAAAGCCAGGACTTTACAACACATTGAAATAACCATACGATATAACACCTCAAATGCATGTGATATATTTTAAAGGCGAGACTACACTCACCCAATTGTTAGACATTATTTTCACAAAACACATAATACACACTAAGTAACACAGTTGCCAGTTATAAAATAGCGCAACATCGGAGATAAACAAAT
Source organism: Cyrtodaria siliqua (assembly GCA_037043455.1). NCBI lineage: Eukaryota > Metazoa > Mollusca > Bivalvia > Adapedonta > Hiatellidae > Cyrtodaria > Cyrtodaria siliqua. The sequence goes on along the minus strand of JAWPHD010003736.1, from coordinate 176,172 downwards.
GTATTGTAGAGATTATGACATATCACATTCCCTGATAACGACGCGTAAGATAAAAGATATTATAAAGCTATCCTGATTTTTATTAAACTATTTATCCTAATAATATACCATGCTGAAGCGTAGCCAAACGTAGCAATTCGCGTTGAAGATCACCCCGTTATATAGAATACATTACCACGGTACGGTATTATTAGCTATGGTGATAAATTAGTCATACTATACATGTATTATTTTAACAACTCTAATTATTTGATGATCTTAATTTTCACGATGTATGGTAAATATTTCGCAGTCTTAAAGGGTCTTGCCTCCAGAATTGAAGCAAACAATCAATAAAACAGACGTAACAAACAATCTAACACCAATGTCCGACACCAATGTGCGTTTTCGTTATGTTATATAGAATCTGAAATTATAAAAGGAAGTTTGCTTTACTAATTTAAACAATATCGCATGTGACAGTGCTTTTTGTTGCCAATGTAGCGATATTTGTCTGCATAATTAAAAAAAAAACGACGCTTAAAAGGCCACATAAAACCTGAAAAAAAATAACGCATTTTGTCCAAGAAGCGCTTTGTCGACCCAAATGTGTTCATGCAAAACTTTTTGTCTGCACACAATCTGTAAAAGAGATGTTATTCTTTTGTCAGTCCAGCCTTTTTGTCCGCATAAAAAATAGACGCGCTGTGATTTTTGTCTGCATAAAATCTGAAGAAAGTGACTTTTTTGTCTGCAAAGTGCGTTTTGACTGCAGTGAATGGGAAAAGCGACGACTTATGTTAGCGCGGCACTTTTTGTTCGCAGGAAAAATAAAAAACCTAAGCTTTAAGACCCCAGAAATTCTGAAGACGAGAGCTAATTCTTGTTGTCCTTTGTTTTAACTTTTTCATTAAGGTTCGATATTTATTCATGACAAGTTCTATAATATTTGAATATATCATTATTTATTATATGACGTCGTTTGCGTGCTACGCCCGGACATCGCACGGCCTGCATCGCTTTGGCAATATTGAGAGCTGGTTTAAACATATTTTATTTCACATGTTTTTACACTATAATACTTGTACACACTAGAAAAAACCGATTGCAATGAAAGTAAAAAGTGTTCTTCTCCTATGTATGATGATAATTAATTTATGCTTACTGTCGTATTTGGAAAAAATCGCATAAAA